>JAQIXX010000712.1:0-49165 GCA_034700605.1 Willowsia nigromaculata
GAATGCAAAAAACCCGGCTATAAAAATAGGGAGGCTAAAAATTGAAATTTGCCTCGATTTTCTAAGGCTATAAATATAGGGGGCTATAAATTGAGGGAGGCCATAAATACAGAAAATACGGTATGCATTATGCATTTACGCAAAATTTTAGCTTAGCATGTTACTCCCATACTAAATTATGCATAAAATATTTCCTCACATTTTGCATTCGTTTAAATCAAGTGAAAAATTTCTTTGTATTTCCAATGGAACAGAGTCGCAGGGAAGAGAAGTGAACACCAGAACATTTTTATCGGAGAACGAATGAGCATTCCGAGAAAGCATTTTCTTGCAAGTTTGAAAACTGGGCATTTGTAGTAAGCATACTTGTTAAAAACTTGATTTATTTTTTTAAAAATTATTTTGCTTAGATAAAATAAAAAACGTTTTTTATTGCTGATACTTAATAATATTTCGTAAAAATTAGCTTAATGTCAAAATAAAGTTTTGAACCGATGTTAAGACGATATTAATTTCAGGGACACCGTGAGAACATATACAGAGCAATGACATATACAACGCAGATTGTAATTAGGAGGTTATGAAACAAAAACAAGAAATTATAAATGTTCCCATGGTGGAATTTATTAATTTTTTTAAAAACTAGTAATATTTCTGACCAAAATGCAATCATACCAACGTAAATAAAAAGTATAGCAAGAATATACTATTTACATATACTACAACATTACAAACATTATTTTCTCAACAAAACATGGTTTTTTTGAAAGATTTGCTAGACAAAACAAAGTTGCAAATATTTAAACCCAATTAGAAGAATAAGCCTTCATAGCAATAGAACAGTAAAAAATTTTAACGTAAACTCGGCTTGTATCTGTATTTTGACTGAGGAATTCAGTTGTGTCCATATGACAATAGATGTCCCAGCAGCACGCAAATCTAAACCTCGCCTGTATGGCCCCGCATATGTGTTTCCAAGGTGTCTTTTGGCATCAGTTCAGAGCAAAAAAAGCACTCCGATTGTCCTAAGTTATCAAAAAATAAAATTTGTCCTAAGTTTTGACAATACAAAATACATAGTGCACTGCATAAAATAGTTAAAACTGAATTAATTGTAGCCTACCAATATGCTTCGTCAGATGTATTCGTAGGTCTGTTGTCTGTGAAAAGCGTTTGCTGCAAATCAGACATTTCTCAGGTTTTTCACCCAAGTGCGAGCGGATGTGTTTGTCTCGGTTCGATACGTTAGTAAATTTTTTCGCACACAAGTTGCACTGGAAAGGTCGGTCGCCGGTATGGGTTCTCTGATGCTGACGTAAGTTTGCTCTGCTGTTGCACCGTATGCCGCACTGCTCACATTTATATCGATCCGAATGCATTGGTTTGTGCGACCTTAGGCAATCTCTAGTTTTAAATTGTTTCTTGTAGATGTCGCATTGGTAACGTTTTTCTTTGGAGTGTGTTTCTTGGTGAGTTTTCAAGTATGCCATTTGTGTGAATGATGCACGGCATTTCTCGCATGAGTAAGGTTTCTCACCAGTATGTACCCTTACGTGCTCTGTCAAATGGCACTTCTGGGAAAATCTTTTCTCGCAGACATCACACTTGAAACTTTTTTCCCCTGTATGAATTACTTGATGCCTTTTAAGGGCTCCGGAATGGCTAAATGCTTTCTGGCATATGTAGCAAACGTATGGTTTGTCCCCAGTGTGGGTTCGGTTGTGGACATTCAATTGGCTTTTTGTTTTGAAAGTTTTTTGACACAGTTCACATTTGTATGGTCTCTCGCCCGTATGAACTCGAATGTGCATATTTAGTTTTACTTTCCGAGCAAACATTTTGTCACAAATGTTGCACTTGTGCCGTTTGTCTGGCATTATGACTTGATATTATTTTATTCGATTTTGTCTGGAAACTTATAATTCGGTTTCGAGAAGTCAGTCAAAAACATTCGCCACAAGAATAAACTGTTTACGTACTTTGAAGTTTGAGTACAAGGGATATTAATATCAATTAATACGAATGAGTATAGGCATTTGTGAAAAAGTTTTCACACAAATTGAAAATACATCTGGGGTACAAAATGTTTTGAATTGTGAGCACAAATGCTAAATTCTTTAACACGAACTTCGGAGCAGTTAGATTCAAACTGGGGTTTTTTTCTTAACTAAATATTTTCAACTATGCCAAAGCCACCTCTCCCGTTTTACAAATGACAGTCTCTAAGAAATGAACTTGAACTTCGGAATACCTAATTAATAGTGAAGCACACTGTTATTCTTCATGTACGTCGGTATCATAGCTAATTGTGAAGTTTATGGAGGTGCTTGGGCTCATAAGCTAGGAATCTGAACAGAAACCCAAAGCTTCTAAATTTACCAGGAAGGTCTTCCATGGATAAATGCACGTAAGCTCTACTTCCCAAGAGCTGAATAATACAAAAATACATATGTTTAAACTGAAATGAAAGGTTTTTGCCCCAACACATAAGGTGCTTAGCTTCACTTCATGAAAATATACACCTTGTACGCGGAGCTTTTAAGTAGCTATTTATGATTTTCTCTGAGCCTTACATTTATATTAAGCATACTAGGTACCGTGGGAATAAGTAATTTTTTATGTTTTTTTCAAATGCAAGCTTTTAAGTAGTAAAAATCATATTTCTATATTATGGATATATCCCATGGGTGATAGTTGTATGATGTAAAGCATAGGGAATCTGAACATCTTAAATGAATGAGTACAACGGCTTTGCAGCGTTGATATAGTTTGATACAGAAACCATTTTAAAACATGCAAAAACCGACTTTACGCTTTACATACAACTATGGGGTTTTGCTAAACATTATCATCATTACACATCATTAAATGGACTTCTGATTTTATTGGGTTTATATTCTTTAGTTTTTTGGAATGCTATGAGGAGAATTGAAGGTCATTGCGAGAAATAAAGTTGGAGGTATTATATAAGGAAATAATGGAATGGCATTAATGGAAACGACGAGGAAGCCGAGATGCACAGTTTCTTCAATAGAAATTCCTCGCCTAGAAATTAAATTTAAATCAGCCAAGTGCATTCAATTAGTACATTAATCCTCGAATTAAAGTTTGATTTTAGCTGATGCATGCAGATGTCAGGAACTAGTCTTAAGTACTTTGTAAATGAGATGGACTTTCTCCAATCTTCAAAATTTGTGACTTCACCGCAGAATTAGACAAGATTTGATGATTGTGTCTAATGCCCTGAAAGCTATGTTGAGTGCTGTGAATTTTTTTCGTGCAACAAAATATCAGCAAATTTCCAACTGCACCACAGAATGTGACAAACGACAAATTTTTTATGATATACTGCCTTCGTAATGACATGTAAGATTCACATGACATTTTGACGGAAAATATATTATCGGGGAAGCAATCCGAGAAGGAGGATTTGGAAGAATTCATGGAAAAAGAATAGTTCAATAGTTAGAAATATATATTTATGTAATGATGCGATGTAGATATGCAATAATTAATGGTATGCGTAAATTTATAATGTGTGAATTAGACCTTAACTTGTTTATGAAACTTTTTCCATTTTTTCATTTTATTATCTGTTTTGTAGTTTTTTATGCCTGGCGTCTCTATTTCTGTGCTTGTCTCCGCTTTCTTTGTGATTAGCACTGTCCATAATGGTGGTAATACCTGCGGTAATTTATGTGACTTATTTAAAAAGTAAAGCATAAATTTATAGACGACATTGAACCAAATTGTGCTAAAAAGAGCTAAGTATTGTTAATAATTTATAAATAAAACAGAATGGCTATATTTAATTTCTCACAAAAGTGCTATGTCTTGTCAGTGGAAATAAATTTTCAAATTATAGATCTATTATTTACACATTACCAGTGCATCAAAATCAGAAATTCATTAGAAGCTGTATTATTATGACTAAAATTACATTTTTTGGACAGACAAAGTGATAATTTGGAACCCCACTAGGAAATCCGCGCTTCCACCGCAATTTGACCAGTAGGTTTAGTAACTGTCTAATCGTGGTTGAGGATTTGGGTTTTGCTCTTGACACAATTTCTAGCAGCACACATGATTAAGCGTCTCTTGTATGACTCCGAATATGACTCTCCAGATTATCTCCCGGCATCAGTTTACCACAAAACAGACACTCGGATTGTCCTAAATTTTCAAAGAAAAGAAAATATTTATTTTACTATGAACGAAAAGCATAAAATGCGCAACACGAAATAGTTTCATGTTCTCTAAATTAATTTAATGTAGCATACCAAAATGTCTCCGCATGTGATATTGTATTCCACTTGTTGCTGACACTCGCCCTGGTTCCGAACTTGGTGCAACATAAGACAACTTATTAGACTGAATCATAAGCTAAAATGATTTCGTAGCATTGATCACTTTTTATTTGACGATATTGACACTATTTATTAATTCCCGGATAATGCCAATAATTACACGACAAATTACATGACTTTTCAGTGATTCTGCTAACAATTCAATAACTGCCCTAATTTTGCTCTGGCACTTCAGCTTGCTCGCTTTACCCTAATTCTAATTAATTGGAACGAACTTACTGGATAACAATTAATTCTCAAGCTTTTCGGAGGATTGCCCAAAAACTTATTGCTCTTCTCCGGAGGCTGAGACCCGACCAAGTTACAACTAAACTTACGACTAACAATTTCTCTCTTTCGTTCACAATGCCAAAATGGCTGACCCAAGCTACACACAAAGAAACGAAACTTAGCCTAACAAAACGAATTGACATACACACAGACATACATACAAGTTCATTTACATACTTTGCAATGTTAACTACATAGAAATATACAGACAGAGCTGCACCACACATTCACAACTCGATTCTTCATGAATCTTCTCGATTTTCCTGCCTAGCTGTCTGCGTTCGCCAACACTATGGAAAGTTATACTTTCTAATTGCCAATTTCTTCTTTTGTTATTCTCTACCTTTGATACTCATCTGCATCTCAAACCTCATCGTTTGGTATCATGTATCCCATCGACAAGTGCCACAAGACGCTGCTTCCGCAGCAATCATCAAGAATGTTCATCAGCGAACGCGCCATGGAGTTCGTAAAATGCTCAGTGTTGTCACGTTTACGTTTCTTATAAGTTGGCTGCCTCTCTATGTTCTTGTCACAAGAATCAAGTTTGCTACTAATATTACTCCTACAGAATTCAACATTATAATTAAGATTTTACCGTTTGCTCAATGGCTTGGTAGTATGAACAGTAGTATTAATCCAATTCTCTACGCTTTCCTAAACCAAAAGTACAGAGTTATGTTTAAATCTTTGTTACCTGCTTGGGTACCATTCATTGATCGAACTAATCAGACATTTATTAGGAGATATCACTTTGGAAGCGCAGATGCAGCAAATAGAGCTCAAGCTGCTGGAAACACTGACAATGCGCGCCAAACTTTCACAACTTCTACTTTCACCACATCTACTAGAAGCAGTTCAGCAAGAAACAGCAAGCAGAGGCACTAGCTATAATGCACTAATTGAAGTCAGTACTCCTGGATACTAAAACAAACTAATGAAACGCAAGACAGTTCAACACAATCATTAATTTAAAAAAATTTAGGCAAGTTTATGCATGTCATAAAGAAAGCGTAAGTACAAGTATCGTTTATGTACTTACTAGTAAATTTTGGGTTTGTATGATTTCCCATCAAGAATTTCTTTTGGATTAGAATTGAATGAAATCATTCGAAATATTTTATTTTAATCATATCCTTCCAAATCGCAGGTCTGATATGCATTTGGTTTTGAAAATGTTCCTTTTATAGTACAATAATTGATTTGATTGAATCATAATATGTGAAATAGAAAGACTCACAAGAGCTAAGGTTGAGATAATAGAATAAATGTGATTGAAGTTTCACATCATTGGTGAGTGCAATGTGATTTAAAACCAGACACCAAAATATGAACTGATAGAAGATGTGTTTTCTGATGACTTACTTGATGCGACAATTAAAATAAAAAATCACGCTATTTTGTCTGTCTCACACAAGCTTTGCCGGATAAAACTTAAGTTTAAGTTTCAGACTTCAGTATAGACGTTTTATGAATGATTTTCTCACTTGTTAAATTTTGTTTTAAGACGCATGTAGATATAAAAAACCTATTATTTCACTTGCTCACATTATTACTACCATAATATCACATAAACTTATACATGGATGCGCTATTACAATCACATAAAGCACTATGGAGACCTGAAAGTACAAATTAATGAAATTTTTATAAAAAATCTTCAGTCATTTTTATAGTTCAGTGAGTATTTACAAATATCAGATAGACATTTCGAGTCTTTTAAACTAATTTTCAATAAAATATTAATCAAAATTAGTATTTTGTCGCTTCCAGGAATAAACTTTTGAACTATTGTAAATGAAAATTATTGATTCTTTGCGAAAGCATTGCATGCATGAACTTTACACTTTATTGAATCATGATTTCATTGGAATTGTCCTTTCTAATACACAAATTATCATGTATTTCTTACACAATGTCACCTATTATTAGCAAACAGAACTTACAGATATGGCATAAGTTATTCTTGGTAGCGTCATAGGATAAACTCAATTATTTTTTTTTTGTTTAGACCTCAATATTGGACTACGTCACGCCTCGGAATAAAACCCGATATCATGGAGGGATACTAGTACATTTGCATTAGTAAAATATTTATTAAAAATGTCACACTCAATTCAATAACAATAAAACTTTCAAAATTCTGAATTTCTTTAGTTCTTCTGGAAATAAAGCAATATTGGGTAATTTGGAAAAGTCACTGGCGATTATCATATGTAACCATGAATTACTCGGTGTTTCGTTACGACTACATATTATAATGAAGAAAACTGTCAATTTTATGGATTGATTATTTAAATACTTGACGATTATGCTCAATATTACTGTTATGAGTTGCATTAAATACTGTTGGAGAAGTTGCAATTAAATTTTTCAAATCAATCTTATTGGCAACATGCCAATAAAAAAATAAAAGCGCTTTTATACTGAGAAGACAATAAGTTAAACTTTGACATATTGTAAGTTTTAATGCGCTATTGTTTGCATTAAAAATAAATCCTGTTATACATTGGTAATATTTTATACCAGTCACAAAGAGGTATTACGCTGCATATCCATTGTTAGTTTTTATTACAAATTCTCGTAAATTTCTTGTTTCTATGTTCTATGCTATTCAATCAGGACTAATGAAACAACGCCCATGAGTGAATTATAAAAGCATTATATAGCATCACATACAAATTAAGTTACCGAAAATTTTATTTTCAAAACTATTAAAGCTTGGTTCTATTTTCAACAGTTAATCTTGTCAAATGCGTAATCATACACACCTCCTCAAAGTAAACAGCATTAAAAGGTAAAACTGAATATACTGCTACTATTTCTGAACACTGGAGCATACTAAGTTAGCACAACCCAATCTGACTATATCAAATATTAAGATTGTATCTCTTGCACAACAAAAGTCATACTTTAGTGAAACGATTCATAATGTACTGGCTACAAAAATCTGCTGTTTCAAAAACAAAAGAGAAACAAACCTCGAAGAAATTGTTTCCAGACCTGAGTTACACAACAGATATTACTGCACATAGTGCACTAATCCTAGTCAATTACATCGAATACAGTTATTTTCTGCTTACATGTCCTTTTCGTCTTATTAGAACGCAAGAAACGGGAAAACATGGAGGAATCAATTTTTCTATCGGATCGTGGCTGCCTCAAAAAATTGTCTGCGGTGTTTGTGCATTTCTCAGCACATTTTGGATCATACATCATATCCGGGAAAGTTATCCCACCCTGAATACTGTTCGAAGTCCTTACGCATATTTTAACTTGATAAATTCCTTGGGTGGATGTGCATTCAAGTTACACGTGCAAAGAAAATTTTGGCTAAGCTTTCAACAATTCCTTGACCTATGCAACTTTTTAACAACAAATAATACAGTATTGTTTCAAACATCACGAAGGAAAGCTCACTGGGAAAGGCTTTTTGCAAATTTGATTTTCTTTCTGTACACGATTCTCATTCCTATAAATGTTCGAAATGGGTATGGACTTCAAGATATCCGCTTGAGTCAGCCTGGTTGGACTTTTGAGAATTGGAAGAGTGTTATTTGCAAAATATCCAGAAAGGCATTTTTCTTGGATCAACAATGGCTAAATATTAGCTGCTCTAGAGAATATTGGGACTATCGTAGCATTATTTTAACTTTTCTTGGGTCAATTTCATACGTACATTGGAATATTTTAGCATCCATTCCATACATATCCCTCATGGTTTGCTCAGCGATATTGTGGAGAGCCACTTGCTCATTCTCTGATAAATTGGAGTCTAGTTCTGATATCCAGGGAAATTGGGTATCAATTTTTCACCAGTATCATGCAATTCAAGAATTATCAAAATTATGCAATCACATTGTTGGTACATGCATGGCATGGCATTTGTTAGAATGTACAGTGTACTATTCAACCACTTTTGAAGAATCATTAATACAGAGTAGAGCAACAGGAGATTGGACATGCTTGATTCATCTGGGAGCATTTTTCTTGCAAGCGGCTAGTGCATTTATATTTTCAGCAGACTGCTGTCATAAGGTAAAATATTGATATGAATTTTTTGCAAAGTTTTGAAAAGTTGTATTAATGTGGAAGTATATGCAGTGAGTGAGCAATATTTCAAGAAGATTGTGATACTTACATTATTAGATGAGCAAGTTTAAAGACTGGTTGAGGAAGGATGGAAACCAAGGTGTCGTTCCCATTTACAAATTAAATTTGATAATTGACGATCTAAACTCACATGACACAGTAGGCATAAAAGCAGGCGGAGTATTTACAATTACGTATACTCTTATTGCTAATGTAAGTATAGTATTTTAACTCGTTTGAATCATTATAAAAATTTAAACACATTTTGGTTTTTAAGTGAAATATGAAACTTGTCTTTGCAGTTGGTGGGACTAACAGTTACATACTTCATCATCTGCATTCAAAAGTAATGCGGAGTTGGTTTTATGGTTTGCCCGAGTGAATGTTATTATAGGGCGTTTGTTGTTATTGATTTGAACACAAACATGCCTACACAGATAGCCAAATCTTGTATGCACTTTAAAATAATTTCCAACAGGCTTTTTAAATCAATAAATCAGTTACATATTTCATCATTTGCATTCAAAAGTAAGTCGGAGTTGCTTCTCTGGTTTGCTGGAGTAAAGAATGTTATTGATGGTGGATTTGACTCCATGTACACAAAGAGCAAAAAAATTATAAGCACTTAAAAAATAGTTTCCAACGAACTTCCGAAATCAATAAAAAATATTTCACTCCTTAAATCTCTTTTACAGCATAAGCAATATACAATCATATTCAATTCGTATATTTTTGTAGAAAAATAACGAAACAAGGAATTCTTATGGACGAAAAGGTAAAAATCTTATTTATTACAAAAGTATCGATAACATGCCATAACTAGCACCATGTAATGTGATAATGTGATATAAATATAAATATTTCTAAAATATTTAGAATTTCCACACATGTCATACATAAGCTGGCTAATGTAACCCATGATCAATCACTTCCATCTTTTTTCTTCAAATGTCTTCAGTTTCATTTTCAGATGATACAGATATGCTTACAAATATAAATTAAAAGTAAAATCCAATTTATGACCTTTTAGTTTAATCATTTACTGTATCAAAAATATAACTATACGCAATATCCTTCTTATGAGGCTTTTAGGTTTTGAACCCCACTCATTCAAAAGTTTTAAGTTGTGTGTGACCAACCTTCGTATTATACAATTTAAGAATGTTTCGCAAACACTACTTTAGATTGCTGAGCTCTATAACACTTTTAGGAAACACCCTAGGCTCATATAGTTACCTGTACGACATCCACACAAACTCTATGTGTAATTCAACAAATCCTAAAGTTCATTACCGAGTTTCGGTTATCCAAAGACTTGCATTTATGTGGCTCATAGCGGCAATGGTATCACAGCCAAACTATTTTTTTATGGATCTTTCATGGAAATTGCACTGTATACTCAATACTTTACATGTGTAATTGGGATGACATTCATATTCGGAGGTTTACGGTCATTGGAGAAATCTATCATTAATTTAATGAATGGGCTACTTATATTCGCCAAACTCATTTATGGTAAGCTTAAGTATACAGCGTTTGTATTGTAACTTGTATGAATTTTTATTTATTCTTTTATAATAAAGTTTATGCCGGATTTTCTTCCCGAAAGGAGCATGTACAATCTGATACTCGTTGTGGGAATCATAATTGGAGTATTTACAATATTTGTTCTAGCAATTCTTGGGTTCCTGTTTTGCATGTATGACTCATGTGGCGCTTTGGTTCTAGGACAAGTTGTTCCCTCACAATTTTACACATTTTTTCCGATTGGAGTACTCATTTCTATTTTCCATGGATACATCTTTCTTGTATTTTTTACTGCACTTGCTACACTAGCTATAGTTGCGGTCAGCTATTTCTTTATTTTGATTGTTTTCACAAAAGAATTTTGTCTGGACTATTTGGAATATGGGACCATTGTAGATTTTCGGCAGCTTAAAAATTTACTTTAGGACTTTTCAAATTCTGCATGAGTATTTCACGTGTTTTGCTAGATTTGCAATATTCTTTTTTCATTATATGCTTATTATAGTACCTGTAATTTGCAATTATTTACTTATTCGTTACTTCTACGAGTTTCCTTTGATTCTTAGAGCAACTCTGTTCATGATGTGTTTTGGGGCGTTTACCTTTTGGGTAATCATTCTTCAAGTTGGGAAATATTTATGTGTAAAAGGAACGAAAACATTTGACTCGTGGAGTAAACATGCGCATATTTACACGGGAGATGATAGGAAAGTAATAGAAAGGTTTCGGCGTAGCTGCAGGCTTACTTTACTACGTTGCGGAAAGTTACCTGTGGTAGGAAGAATGACACAATTCAGTTATGTGAAAAAGGTATTAGGAATGACATTTAAAGCGCTAGTAACGCTTAGAAAATAGCGGACATGGAAATTCTTGGTAATGTTCCCGTAAAACTTAGGAAATCGGCAATTAGGTGTTAAGGGGAGATTCTCCCGTTTACTAGTACATGCATGGATTCAATAATATGAAGTAGAAAATTATAATTGCCTTTCAGTACTACGGAAACAATTCATTTGACACATGTATGTGCAGTTTTTACAAAAAAATATTAATGCGTCTTATGTATGATATTATTATAATTATTCCAAAGGCAAGAAAATCTTTTACTGATAATTAACGTGTAAGTTGTAAGAAGTGAAGTTGTGTTGAAACGATTTGAAATATGATTAATATAAAGATTTGTCATTATACAATTTAACAACTAATTGGATATTCACATGACATATTGTATTATGTTATTTGCATAAAGGTTCCTGACGTGACATATGTAACTAGAAGTTATATCAACACTACATTGATTGTTTTCCAAGAACTTGATTCAACAATAATAAAATATCACACTAGATTTGTCACGCATAAGTCTAGTTGATATTCATGAAAAGCCTGCTAACATTACTTGAACAGTAAGAGGACTTGGTGGTGTTCCTTACTACACTGAGGACATACTCAACTGCATTAATCAAGTGCAACAACAATGATTTGGGTAACAGACAACCAAAAACGGCAATCTAATTAATAGAGAGTCAATTTCAAATGTTTAAACTAACTGCTTAACCAAAACGACGTTCGAATTTATTTGCTTAGGAAACTAGTGTAGGTAGATTAACTATACGGATATTTGAAGAGATATATGAGTAAACTCAAAAATTGCATGGCATCTTATAGATTTGAAGTGATTTGAAGTTTTGAAGATACCATACATTAATTTCTCGTTTTTATATCTAGCATTTAGTTCTTTAAAAAATGTATTTAATTCCATTTGAATGGTTAGAAAAATTGTTACACATAAAGGTTTTGCATGAAATGTGAAACTTGCCTTTTCAGTTGGTGGAACAAACACTTACATATTTGACCATCTGCATTCAAAAGTAATCCCGAGTTTGTTGCCCTGTTTGTCCGAGTGAATATTATTATAGACCGTTTGCTGTTATTGATTTGAGCACAAACATGCCTCTATGCACACAGATGGCTAAACCTTGTATGCACTTTATACATAATTTCCAACAGGCTTTTTAAATCAATAAATCAATCTAATGCTTTAGAGCCGTTATACATTGAAAATAAAATGTAATCATATAAAATCAAAATATTGTGATAGTTGAGTAAGGAAATAAACAGTTATGCGGCGGAAAGGGCATAAGCCTTTTTAAATACAGCTGTATTCTAATGTTTTGTAAAATTTAGTTTCCACTAACAGGTTAATAGGACACAAAAATGGCAAAAAACACTGAATTATTAAAATGTTGCCGGTAAAATTATATAAATAGCACAATAGAATTCGATATGGTTTGAATATAAAAATCTAAAAAAACAGCATTTTCCTTATATGATTCATAAATTAGCTAATGTTAATCTAATTCACCAAGTTACTGTAAAGCGATCACTTCTGTGTCTTAATTTGAAATGAAGATGAAATTGATATATTTATAAAAATCAATAAAAAGGAAAGGAAATCGAAAATAATGGAAAAGTTGTTTACTATTTCTTAAATATAACCACAAGTAACGTTTATCTGTCTTAGATAAATTAGATAGAAAATATAAAAACATCTACCTACTCACAAAAAATTTTCAAAAAACAAGCCTAAGTGCTTACCATTTAAAACAAAGAAGCATTTACAACATAGAGGTCAACTCATTCAGTAGGAATTGGTTGTGTTTACTCCCGTACTTTAAAATTTGACAATGTTTAGCAGGCATTACTTTAGATTGTTGAGTACAATGACCCATTTAGGAAACACCTTAGGCTCATATAGTTTCCTGTACGACATCCACACAAACTCTATGTGTAATTCAACGAATCATAAAGTTCATTATCGAGTTTTGCTTAATCGAAGACTTGCATTTATGTGGCTCATAGCGGCAATTGGTATAACAACCAAAATATTCATACATGGATCTTTCATGGAAATTGCACTGAATACTAAATATTGTGCATTTGCAATTGCAATGTCCTTCATATACGGAGGTTTACGGTCGGTAGAGAAATCCATCATTAAATTCATGAATGGTTTACTTAAATTTGCGAACCTGGTTTATGGTAAGCTATAGTTTAAAACGTCTGTATTTCATTTTTTGCATCTTGTGCAATTATTGTTTATTCGTTTACAGTCAAGTTTATGCCGGATTTTCTTCCCGGAAGGAGTGTGCACAATCTGATACTTGTTGGGGGAATTATGATTGGAGTAGTTACGACATTTGTGCTAGCACTTCTTGGGTTCCTGTTTTGCCTGTATGACCCATGCGGCGCTTTGTTTCTAGGACAAGTTGTTCCATCAAGATTTTACACATTTTTTCCTGTTGGAGTATTCATTTCCATTTTCCATGGATATCTCTTTTTTGTATTTTTCACTGCAATAGCTACACTAGCAATAGTTGCAGTCAGCTATTTCTTTTTATTGGTTGTTGTTTTCACAAAAGAATTTTGTCTGGACTATTTGGAATATGGGACCATTGCAGATTTTCGCCAGCTTAAAAATTTGCAGCGTTACTTTAGGGCTTTTCAAATTCTGCATGAGTATTTCACGTGTTTTGCCAGATTTGCAATATTCTTTTTTCATTATATGCTTATAATAGTACCTGTTATCTGCAACTTTTTACTTATTCGATATTTTCATGACTTTCATTTGATTCTTAGAGCAACTCTGTTCGTGATGTGTTTCGGGGCATTTACTTTTTGGGTGATCATTCTTCAAGTTGGAAAATATTTATGTGTAAAAGGTACAAAAACGTTTGACTCGTGGGGTAGACATGGGCATATTTATACGGGAGATGAGAGGAAAGTAATAAAAAGGTTTCGGCGTAGTTGCAGGCTTATTTTACTACGTTGCGGAAAATTACTTGTAGTAGGAAGAATGGCACAATTCAGTTACGTGAAAACGGTATTGGGAATGACATTTAAAGCGCTAGTAACGTTTAGAGAATAAAGAAAATGGAAACACAGCGTAGGAGCAATGTCCTTGTAAAAATTGTAAATCAGTAATTTAGTTGTAAAGCAAGGATTTTCTTGTTTGCTAGTTTGTAGGTATGTATGGTTATACGATAAAAATATTTTAAGACAAATAAATGTTTTTTAATGCTAATGGTAATAAACCATTTGTCACTTACTAATAAAAGTTTTACATTTGACAGTACATATTACAATACTAAAATTGAGGATATTTTAAAGTTTTTAATACTGAATAGTCCATACGTTGTCGGAAACCTTTACTGATTTGAATTGACGAACATAATGATATTTATACTATTATGTTAATGTCAATAGACTTATAGGCTATTCACATAAAACATTGCATATTCTTATAAAAGCTGTTGAGACACGGATGGCCAAAATTCCTTTAATCCTGCATCGATTGTTTCCTCTAGAGTCTAGACTATGGTACAAGTATAACAATATACATCATGTTTGTCACAATGTATAAGTAAGTCTAATCAATATTCACAAAAGTACGAGAACAGTCATGAAAACAAAGAACTATAACTTTTAAAAGACGCCGCAACCAGAACATACTGATCCAATTGACCACTTCAGAAATTTCATAGGATTGTCAGCCACATCTGCTAATTGGGGTCAGTGGGGCGAAGTTGGTGTGGCAGGAGAACTAGATTTACCTGGAATGAAACCACTGACAAATCTTCAAGGAATTAATTGGTTGGAATATTGCCTTAAAGCACATCGCGTTCAAACGGGCATACTAACAATAAGTATCGAGTCGTTCGTCCTGGTCAGCAAAATTTTTTATTCTCTTCTTAGCTCAATATTTGATGAGCGCGTTTGGGAAACACTGTAACAGCAGATGGAACGCAGATAAAATTGAGACATGACGAGTTTTGGGAGGAATACGACAAGAAGGAGACTTTTGAGGAAAGCAGAACCTTCTTAAAGATAAACTTGGACTAATTTTAAGACATATTCTCAAAATTGAGGAGGCCGACAGAGTCAAGGACAATTCTAATTATTTTTACATGCCTTATAAAGAAACTGGGCTCCTACCTTATGCCCATACTTCTAAGGAGCACTTTCGAAAGTGTCTATAAAATTATTTTTTATGTATTGCATTTCATTGATTAAGTTACCATTTTTACAATAACAGCAAAACCAAAAATCTTGCAACGCGAAATTCAAGATTAGCAAAAACCGATGCGCATACGCACGCATTTGCATTAATTAATGTAAATGACAAATGAAATTGAAACTTCTCCTCCAAGCAGTCAGATGAATAGTCCTAAATTATTTATTAAGGAGCATACAAACTCTAAATCTTGTATAGAGTAGTACATGGAATGGTCCTTCTTAGGAATTTGAACCAATCTAGATGTGTACGTACCAACCATTTCTCTCCTTATTTTCACTCAAAATATTTTATAAATCGTCATTGAAAATATGTTTTTAATGAGAATAAATGATAATGACAAATGATTCCGATAAATCCGTTTAACTGGGAACTGTGGCCGGTTTCATCGTTTTATTCATACGACATCTTCAGACGGCCAGTTAAGTAATTAAAAAGAAGTTATCTTATTATTTTACATCGGTAATTAATTAAATAGTTGAATGCAATAGAATGCACTTGTACTAGTTTTTACTTTGCACCTTATGATTCGGTTCCCAGTTAAACGGATTTATCGGAGTCATTTGTCATTATCATTTATCCTCATTAAAATAATGATCAGTTACAACATTTTAATCAAAGCGCAAACTCCATTTTTTAAATAAGCTCAGATCAAGTTACTTTGAATTACGTTACCAGGATTTTATAAATTAGTAGCCTTCTATCAGTAAAAACGTTACACTTAGGTTGCTTCCCAAGTCGATGCATTTTAAACTTGTTGTATCTTCGATGTAGTTGTTGAATCCAAAACTGACCTTGATTGGCTTGTAGCTTCTGCAGAATCTATTAAGGCATCGTCTTTGTCTCGCATTATTTTTCAATTTCGCATTTTTAAAGCTTTGTAATCTTCGTAATCCTTGATTCCATTTTCTATAAATGCTTGCCATTTCATAAAGTAGATTTTGTTGTATTAATGCATTAACAACAAGTAGCATACTGAATGTTGCAAATATCACATAGTTTTTGGATCTTGCTTGCAGCATAGTTGCCATTGTCACAAGAGTAAGTGAATGGATTAAAGTGACACTAACAATGATGGCTGTCATAATGCATCCTCTCTGTATTTCATTCATTAAGACGCCTAGGAGTTGAACGGCTCTAAATATTTTGGCTGATTCTATGCACAACTCGTTGCGGTTCATTGAAACATCAAATAACCTGTGACATATTTTAATTTTACATTCAGAATACATAATATTACCAATATTAATATGATATGATATTTAACTTATAATCTTACAATTTTACGGATTCCTTCATTCCTTGGATTGAAATTAAGACTAAAAAGGCCACGTAAAACACCACCAATGACATGCTAAATAACCACATCCAAAGGTTTGTTGCTATAACCAATATTTTTACAAATATATTCGCAATAACAACAAGAAGGCTCCAACTTGTGGCATTGACATAACATTCAGGTAGAAGCCAATACCCTGTCAGTGATGGTTTGCAAGGATTTTGCCAATGTAGAACAACAGTGTAAACAAATGGCATCTGTAGACAACTGGATAAGGTTCCCTATATAGTCCATGTCAATAGTTTATTTCTTGAAGGCTTCTGCGAGTTTGATTCGAAGCTATTTGTGAATAGGAATTCATTCAATCCATTTACATAGTGACAGCATATAGATGCATGATGATAAAATACCCACGCTATCACGTGCATTGTGATGTTTATTACTAAGCCATAAACATACAAAAATCTGTCTGTAGAAGTAGCTTCTTTTGAAACTGCACTTGTCTGCAATTTTGGGAAGCCCTGAACGCACATATTTAACAGTAGAATGCCATGAATTACTATGCGTTTAGTGAGCCTAAGAAATGATGTATTTTTTGCACTTGGAATTGTCAACTTTGTGTTGGAGCTGTCCCAGTGAAATGGAAGGCCTTTTAAGGCTTCTCCAACCTGGCAGGAGACTTCAAGTAGACGACTGTTTTCTGAGAAGGTAGACATACTGCTATAATTCAAAATAGAAATATCGACTTAGGAAACTATATAACAATTACTATGGAATTGTACAACGTTCTAACCGACTTTTATTCTTTTATATGTATGTGGCTGTCATTTGTGTAACTAAACAAATAACGTTGTATCAGTCTTTTGGTTCGAGAAAATTTACTCAAGTCTTTATATATTGACGTAACTTTGGTGTGTCAATAAAGCGCGATCACTACTGATAACTGGAAAATAAATACATCATACAAAATTGCTGTAATAGCAGGTCAATTTATTTGTCAGACTACTGAAAATTATTTCCACATCAAATGCATAATTATTGCTCAAACGTAACTAATAATAATAAGATGTTATTTAGTGAACGCAAGTAGAAACGATTTGCCGTGACTTTGAAGAACAACGTAATCAAACAAAGAAAAAATTCCTCGGTATTTAAAATAAATTGTTTTCAAGTTAAAGCACAAACTTGACAATTCAATTTCTTAAAATCAGTTTAAAATACTCACCATCAAATTAAACGTAAACTTAAATTTACTAGCGAATTCCGATAACTATTTAAATGCTCACACATGGTCATTTCAAAACTTTGAAAGTTATTGTGAATAATTTTAGGTAGATTGATTTATTAGATATACTCATCAGGAACAGTATATTCTGATAGCCTTAAATTAAAGTCATTTTAAAAACGCAAGAGTTTTTAGACAAAAATGTTGTTAAATTAGTTGTAAATTGGCTTTGCATGCATGAGCGATGCACAATCAACTCTCGACACATTCTATGTAATAGGTATTAACGTATTTAGCTATATAATAACTTCAAGCTTCTGAAATTTCTAATTGTAAGTTGTTTACAATTCGTTGTGTATTTATAGGTAGTTCAATACACTTGTATGCATGTTGAACTCGTTTGGTAATTGGTTGAAAATATTTGAGTACGATTATATAAACAATTTAGTAAATTAGTACCTTCCAAAATATGATATTGATCACAGTATGTTATAAAATATTCAAGTACAACTCACATACGAAAGCTACGCTACTGATTAAGTTGGTAGATTATAAAATTCAATATTTTATAACAGTAAAAGTGTGACAATTATGATCAAGACTAAATATTATGATCGGTAATCTTTTTCTGATAAAAACAACTGCTTTTGGAGAAGTTTTATACAAAAATTGGTTTTGCTAACTGCTAAAGAATGCATACGATTTGTAGAAATTACATATTCTTTAATATTTAGGTTTAGCAATATTGTTTTTGTACTAATCCCTTAATTTTTATCTAAGTATACTTAATTGAGAGTCTAAACAGTAATATCAACAGGATTTTCTCCCTCTAATGTATCAAAATATTCTCTCCTTAAGCAAAAAGTATAATTATAATTCTTACATTAATTCTCGCAAATATCAATTTCTCAAAATTTGTAAAGTAACCTACCGCATCGTCTCATAATTTTTTATCGTTTTTACTTGTGAATACATTTATTCGTTAAAAAATCCTTAATTTATACGGAGCAAATTGTCGTTATCGTTGCTGTGGCTATTAATGTTTTCCCATTAATTATTTTTCATTTCATTTTTCAAGAATCAAAGGAAAAATTTTCATCTTATTTGTTGATAGTCACAAGTCCTCCACTATAATATATTCCGTAATAATATGATAAAGTAGTATAATACACAATAAATTAATTTAAATAGCGTTGACGTAATCTACTTTATCTTTTCTGTGTAAACCCACGTAACCAGGTGCTATCAAGTACTCATGTAACATATTACAACAAACTCTTCGGTTTCAAGCCCTTACTTTTTTCGGTCATTTTCCCTTCATGTAACACATTCCACATAATAGATGTATTTGCTTAAAATTTATGTAAATGGTCGTCTTGACACTTTAATAACTTTAAGTTGATTCATGTACCTTCATTAGCTTATTATTGCTGATAATGAAACTTACAGAGCGAAATCAGTTCTTTACTATCTTAAAGTCAGTGGTTATGTGCTCTAAAATTTGCATGTATTTTAGTGAAGAAAATATGGCAACAAAAACTTATTTCATCATCTTAATATTTATTGAGATAGAATCCGTTTGGAATAATGATGTTCCCCATTCTTTTGAACTGAAACCAATCAATAAAACTATTGATCCTGGAGCTTACCCTGTAATTCAAAACTTGGCAGAGATGTTAAGTCCACTTTGGAAAAATAATGGTCCATGTGTTTTAATGCTTAACAATTTTCGCTCAACCAATCTGCTTGAACTGAATTATCCAATTATATTAAGAACACCAAAACCAGCGGACATTTCTCATAAGAACTATCTTCGGAAAGGTACGAAGGGATCATGGACCCAAAGTAAGTATGCTAAAACAACGTAAGAGAAAAGAGTTTGAAAAGGTTACTAGAAAAAATTTAACTGACTCTAAAATTAAATTTTACAGAAGATGAACTGCTTCAAAATAAGTGCAAGATTTCATACTTCCTATCTGGGATTCATCTTAATGAGAAACAAAACGATGATTGTTTGACACTGGAATTAGCACTATTTGCTTCCAGAACTAAACCATGGGCTTGTCAAGCTCATGTTCATATGTATATTCCACATAAAGATGTAAAAAAGCTTACAGTGATTGGCGGACGAGAACATAGAACACATCGAATCCCAACCGTTATTCCCGACATTCAAATTGTTGTGGACTTGATGACAGAAAATTCACAAAACTGGGGACTATTTGGGTACAATGGATTGAATCGGTATAGCACATTTTATGTACCCACATTTTACAGTGATATTGAACCAATGCTAACAAACGATATAGTGATTGCCATGAAAGTAAATCAATATACTAGGTTGATAGATGAAGTAAGCGCTATGAAACTGTCAAAGCCACATCATACAACCTATTTGAGTTTTAGACCCAAAGTTTTTAATATCTCCTTTTGGATTAATATCACCATGAAGGAGTTACTTCACACCAAGTTTCCTGGACTTGACGATATTGTCATTTGGCACGACACATTCATGGGATCTATTCGATACCAAAGTGGTATACTGCATCATATGCGAATGTGCAGCAATTATTATGCTAGAGCCAAATCTCTGGCAATTATTTTACCCTTCAAGGATGAACAGGAACGGTTATTTCACTCATACGCACATGAGCTACAAACAATAATGGGAAACTATACGTATATTTTAGAAGATAATACCAATGACAGATGGAAGATTTGTGTTAACGGTAAAATCGTGAAAGTGACAAATTATAAAGAAATTGGTATGTTTAAACACGACATACATCCAATTCAATGGCATATTGATCGAATATCCACCCATCAAATTGAATTATTGAACTATAATTTATTTAGGGTTAACGTGACAATGAGCGATCTACGGTTCGTAAGTTGTGGTGAAAGGGGAAAGAGCAAGTTTCCATTTCATGAGCTTTATAATGTATATCATTATTATGTTTGGTGTGCTATGGGTACTTCAGTTCCCCTACTGGTGATTACATTTGCTCTTATATCAAGACTGAAAAATGAAAAACGATTGTCCCATGTGATTGAAACTTTTGCTTTTTCAACATTGAAGGTTCTTTTGGAACAGAATGACCCATTTCCCCGTTTCTCTATCGCTTCTTGTGGTGGCAGACTTCGGTGGTTAGTAACAGCATTTTCTTTGACGGGAATTGTGCTCAGCAATTCATACAAAAATACAAATGTCTATAATATGATTATTCCAAGAAAATCGGTACTATTTGAGACAGTCCAAGAACTCGTAGAAGGCAACTTTACAATCTTCACACGAGTAGAACAAATGTTTGCACCGGCGCTAAGTGTAAATGAACGAGATCTAGCGGGCACAAAGTTTTCGAAAAACTTCCACCGCACCACTGGAAGATCTGTATTGGTAATATCCGAAGTGTACGCACTACGTTCATATTTTGAATCAGAGGATAAATTTGATCGTCACAGAATAATTTACCTTTATAACCGCACGAGACTTCACCCAGCAGTTATCAGCATTTATACTGATATTTGGAGAGCCATTATACCGATTAGGGATATAAATCCACCATTCAGTTTGAGTGCTTTATGGGATACAAGGAGTTCAGTGGTGAAGGATATATGCTCGGAGAGAGAAATGAAAGTTATGTGGAATGATTTGAAAAAATGCAATAAAATAGCACTGCTTTTACCACAATATAAAAGCAAAAGGATTGCAATGCAATTAAGAACAAGTGGTAATCCGTATGGGAACGTTGGTAAAGATGTTTATATGAACACATTTTTGGCTATCAATTTGGACGGCATGTTCATGACAGGGGTGGTAAATAGGGCTAAAGGTTTGGATACTTCGGGAATTTTGCAGTGGTGGAATAACTTTCATGGCAAGATGGATTTTAAAATTTCAGAAGTGAGGATTTTAAGAAAACCAACAATGGATGGAAACATTATAGTAATTTTTATAGTTCTATTTACTGGTTTAATTTTCTCTTCAGCTTTCTTGATAATTGAATGTAGAAAGGAAATATTTAAATGGATGGTTTGGCATATACTTTCTCTGTATTTTAAATGCAAAAAAAAATATTGGTTGATGTTTTAAGTTCACAAAATTATTTGCATCTACATAAATCGTTCTTGATGTGCCGTGTTGGTTTAATTAATTATACCTATACCAATCAATATTTCAACTCCATCTCACCTGTCAATAGTCAGTGTAGACCTACTGCTCAGTCAATGCTCAATCATTATGATATAACGATCTAAAAATCTCAAATATTATAATGATTGAACTAATGATAAAATTACACAGTCAATACAAACAAATTGCTGTAAACGATACAAAAATCTGAACTAAAATAGTTTCCATTTACAAACAGGATTTTTCTATAATGTAATTGAAAAGGAAAGAAACAAATTTTTAGAAGAATAAAATTTAGTATGATTTTCTTACAAAATGAAAGTTGATAAAAATTGTATTATCCACTACCCAAAGATTAAACGGAATCCCAAATATTTACTGAATGCAAATTACAGTAGATGCGACAATTTTAGAAGATTGCTACTTGTGTCGCTCAAATAACCGTGTAATATATATTATGTCTTTAGTCAAGTAGAACTTTCACTTGCTGTTGTACCTATGAATGAGAAATAAACGCAAGCGAAGGTCAAATGTATTAGTTTAGAATTCAGATTAAACGTATCGTAGACTATGTTTTGAAATAAAATGCTTTTCTAATTATGATTGATAAATTTATTGTTCTGATTTTTCACGATGCACTATGGTTGTCAGTTGTCAGTTCTGTCCTATAGCTGAAATATTTTCAGAGAACATGTAAATACAACAGATTGCAAATATCGATGAATGATGACGTGTGTAACGTCAAGATATTATTGGAAAGTCATAAATGTTATACAAAAATGAAGCCTTCAATACAAGAAGTGTGTAATGAAGTGTTACAGTGACATTCGGTTTCAAAAAGAACGTTAATTATCCTCGTAATCAGATCGCTAGTGTATACACACTCAGTATGTATAACATTACCGTTTAGTAAGTAAATTATGTTTTAAATGCATAACCGTGAAATATGTAACATGTAACTTTAAGCCTTTCATAATTCACCATTTTAAAAATCAAGAATAAACTAAAGTAGTAGCTGAGAAAAGCCAATTGATTGATGGTCTACCATGGGAAAATTCTTGTCGTTCATCGCTCTGCAGAAAATGAATGAATTTAGTGGTACTCGTGCACATAATGGGAAAATTAACGACGTGCATTGCTTCCGTCAATTCAGTACATCAGATGATTATTGCTATATTGCTTTTGATTTTAATCACTCTTTTAAGGATTCCAGAGTTATAATTATCCTGTTGATTTTTGCACAAGTAATAAGTGAATTTGTGTTGAAAGCTTTTTTCTCAAAATGCATGGTAACAGTATCAGCAACAACACATCATTTTCTTTTTACATATACTTCTAACAAATATTGTAGTGTTCATATAAAAGTTTCAAAATGTTTAAGGACTGTTTTCAAGTGTGGGTGACTTCTGCCCTGTGCGACAATGATGTTGGGAAGGCCATCACCCTTGGATGTTCCTTAAGAAGAGCTTTCACGACTCGAAAAATCGCAGTTATCGCGTCTAAGAATATTTCAAAAAACTTGAGGTAAAAGTTATATTGCTTGATTTAGTTGCTTTGATACATTGTAGAAATATACCATATATAACTGTACATCTTCCTTAAATGATTGTTTCTTTAAGTAGACATGCCCTGAATCGTGGATTTGACTTTGTTTTCCATTTGGATGAAGACCTTAACACTGCTGGATTGAGTACGGAAGATTTTGTAAAGGTGTATTCTCTTCTCGCACTCCGGGGATTTGAAAGGTGTACCTATGTATCACGAAACATGCTGGCCATAAAACACTGTGACGATATTTTTATAAACACGAAGGATGAGAATGCGTTATTAGAAGACCCTACGGATACTTCCATATTTCTATTCATACCCTCTCTGGATAATTTTGAGGCTCTAATGATGTCATTTGTCAAGGGTAAAAGTAAGGGTAAGCGATTTTGCAAATTTTGTTTCATGATTTATTTATAGCATAAAGGCATAAATATATGACTCATTCATGAGACATAGTATAATGTATGATTTTCGTATGCTCACATAGAATTCAGCTTGAAGAAGTGGATGCTAAATAATTTCAAAACGATCGGTACTATTCCTGGGAAATTTAACAAAGTGATATCTAGGGATAAACCTTTATACGGGTTAGTATTACTAACTAATAAGATTATAATATAATATAATATACGGACCAAATATACTCTGGTTGCTACAGAGAATCCTAAAATTTTAAGGTAGTTTTTAGAATGTAGTTCTAAGTATGCATAAATGACTTCCTTTGAGAATTTCAGGACTTTTAGAGTATAGGATGTTTTCGTGAATTTCAAAGGCTTCAAAACAACAAATTTTACCTCTCATGGTTTTTTTCCTTGTATGCTGTGCGGTTAGTAAAAGCTGTTTAATGGTAGCCACATCTTAAGACTGTAAGACTTTTGGGCGTAATATAAAAAGAAAATCAGACCATACTATTCACTTGTGTGATTGTATCATAACTGTAGACACGTCACAACTTCTGCGCTTGCTAATGTCCCCGTGTATTCTCATCCTTTCAATAACATCAGTCAAGTTTAAAAGTTTATAGTTATTACTGATACGCAGACGAACTGTAAGGAATGAGTGGTTTCCTCATTCCTCACAAATTTCTTCTGCAAATCCACACTTCATGGCTATTGTTTTATGCTCATTCATCTAATATGTTTACGTGTTCTTCTCACTTTGGGAATTACTTCAGCTAAAAACTGTTGTCTACACATTCAGTACTACTGCGTCACTACTATCACTATTTATGTAATTTTAATAGGAAAAAATATAGCAAATAGCTTGCAAAAATCATAACAGGAAACTTTACTGCCAGTGACGTTACACATTTTTTGCATTAACGAATTCACAAAAATTTATGTGATGCTTCAAATTACAAAAACAATATTTGCAACAAAAACATAGGAGAATCTCTATGAACTTTGTTTTTTGATATAATCAGTCAAATATAATGTTTGAGATGAATAAATTGTCAGGGAAGAGATTTACCTGAGATTTATCACTCAAGTGAAAGCTAAAAAATGATCTTTCTCTATGTCAAATTGAATGTAGTTCCGCCTGCGTTTCTAGCAGAATCAGTTTAAAACATAGTAATGCGTATTCTCGTCCTCGTGATATGTAAATAAATGCATAGTGTAAGTTATTATGATTCTTATTGACAGGTACGAAGCTGACATATCCATGGTAAATTTGATTGATTATCCTAATCTAAATGGGATTCCAAGTACAGAAAATATAGGAACTCTTGAAAATCTTGTGGCTGCCCATTGGCTAAAAATCTATAAAAATGACGTGCTTCGATTAATTGACCCATCTAACGCTCACCAAATTACTAGTCTGACTCCAAAGTATGCATCCAATTCTGTTAACGAACCTATCGCAATTATTGGAATGAGCTGTAGGTACCCAGGTTCCAATAACATTGAAGAATTCTGGGACCTGCTTGTTCAAGCTCAGGATGCCACCGGTAATCCTCCTCCCTTTCGTTGGCTTCGAGAGCATTGCTCCATTCATCGTGCAGATGCGAGGAAGACAAACGCAGGTTTCTTGAAGGTTCCTGTAGACGAGTTTGACGCAAAATTCTTTGGTATTTGAAATTTTGCAAATAATTCCAACGCATTTTTTTTACTCCATAATAATTTAATAACCACAAAAATTGTTTTAATTACAGGAATATCCCCAAAGGAGGTTTTGTTTATGGATCCACAACATCGGCTTCTCCACGAGCTCGTCTGGGAAGGATTGGAGGACGCCTGTATTGACCCCTACAGTTTACGTGGCACTTCCGGCTCTGTGTTTATGGGCTCTTGGGTAAACGACTTTAAGGACATTGTCATCAAATCAGGAAATACTGACTTTTACCGAGAATACATGGGAAACTCCATTGGCGCAGGAGCAGCTCGGATATCATTTCTGTTGGGAATGACAGGACCCAGCATATCAACAGAATCTGGGTGCAGTTCGGCCATTGTCGCCGTAGACCTGGCGTGCCGAGCTTTGCGACAAGGACAAACCGGCTTGGCTTTAGCGTGTGGAGTGAACATGCTCCTCCACCAATTTGATAAGGACCTCATGCCAATGGTCATTTCGCCAGATGGCCACAGTAAAACATTCTCTGAGGATGCTAACGGCTTTGCAAGAGCTGAAGGTGGAGGTGTTCTTGTACTCAAAAGACTATCTGACGCGATGGCGGATGGTGATCACATTTGGGGACTCATAAGAGGCTCAGCAGTCGCCCAAGAGGGAATATCTAAAAGCATGGGGACGCCCACGGTGGAATGTGAGTCGTTGGCCATGAAGGGAGCTTTAAATGAAGCCAGAATATCCCCAGAATTGGTAACTTACGTGGAGGCTCACGGAACCGGAACAAATGTCGGAGATCCTATGGAAGTTGCTGCAATCGCGAAAGCATACAAGTCACCTAACCGGAAAGATCCGCTAGTAATTGGATCTGTAAAGACCAACGTGGGGCATACCGAGTCATGCTCCGGTATCACAGGAATTATGAAGGTCATTTTGTCCATGTATCACGAAATGATACCTGCGCACAGAAATTTTACAACATTAAACCCAACAATTGATCTGGAGGCTGTTCCAGCTGTGATTCCTCTAGAATCCATAAAATGGCCAAGAGTCAAAGGAAAACCGAGATTTGCTGGAGTCAGCTCATTTGGAATAACAGGGACCGACGCTCATGTGATTTTGGAGGAGCCTCCACAAACACAATTGACAAAGGTCCTCAATAAAAATGAAACCATAGAAAGGCCCATCCACATTTTGAACATCGCAACAAAATCAAAGGAGGCAATGGAAATACTTTTGGAGAAATATGCAGATTTTCTTAAAACCACAGATCTAAAACTATCAGATATCACGTTTAGTGCAAATACTGGCCGTGCTCATTTCCCAATAAGAACTTCTATAATCGGGAAATCCAAGGAGGAATTGTGTGAGCAAATCATGAAGAAAAAGTATTTTCAGGGAGAAGCGGATGCTGAAAATGTTGGAAATATCTGTTTCCTCTTCACCGGTCAAGGAAGCCAATACCTAGGAATGGGGAAGCAACTATACGAAATAAGTCCTGTTTTCCGGATGCATTTCGATTTCTGTGACAAACTACTCCAAAAAATGTACAAGATCAATATCAAAAATGTCATTTGGTCTGCCAAGCCTAATGAAGAAATAAAAAGGACAATTTACAGTCAAACGTCAATTTTCTGCGTAGAGTATGCCCTGCTCAAAATGTGGGAATCTTGGGGTATCAAGCCGAACTATGTTTTGGGGCACAGCTTGGGTGAGTATGGAGCCGCCGTTTGCGCAGGTTTACTGACAGTTGAGGATGCAATTAAATTGGTTGCTGAGAGAAGCATTTTGATTGATGAGCTACCTCGTGGGAAAATGCTGGTCATCAAGGCAGCGAAAGAGCATGTCCTCAAGAAAATGAATGAGTTTGCTGGTAAAGATGCTGAGAAAATTTTAGAAGTTGCTGCAGTCAATTCAACGCAACAAACGGTTATTGCTGGAGATTCCAATTTAATTCTTGAATTCTCAGAATTTTGCAAGAAAAGCAGCATTGATTCAATTGTTCTGGAAGCGACTCATGCATTCCATTCAAAACATATGGATCCGATGCTGGAAAAGTACCGTAAGATTGTAAAAGCCATTAAGATGACAAACTTGGAGAAGAAATGTGAATTCATTTCCGGTTTAAATGGAGATCTCATGAAGGGCGGTATGGAACATGAGGAATATTGGGTTCAGCATACGAGAGATGACGTAAAATTCATGAAAGCTAGTCAAAAGGCGTTTGAACTTGGATGTAGGATTTTTATTGAAATTGGACCTCAGCCTGTACTTTCCGCTTTGACGATGATAAATAATGATGCGAATAATATGATGATCTTGCCATCCCTCAAGAGAAACACGGATGATTGGACAACCATTCTCACCTCATTAGCTAAATTGTATGTTAATGGGATAAATATAGATTGGAAGGGATTTTATGAATTTTTTAATCACAAGAAAGTTCGTCTCCCACATTACCCCTTTGTTGGTAAAAAGTTTTGGCCGGATCTACTGCAAACTGGTGGAAATATACTTCACCCACTTGTTGGCTCCCTGATTCCGAATGCGTCATCTGCAAAATTGTTCCAAAATGGGTTGAGCCTAAAAAGCCATGAATACATTAAGGATCATGCTATCGGACAAACGGTTGTGTTTCCAGGGGCAGGTTATCTTGAAATGTGTCTTGCTGCAGGATTTGCGACTATGGAAAATTCGATAGATTCTTTGAGTAGACCAAATCGTCCAATGAAAGTGGAAAATCTCCAGATCAAGGCACCTTTAGCACTCGAGGAGGGCAAATCATGTTCAGTACAAACGATAGTGGAACTAAAGAAGGAGGAGAATGGACCTGACTGGGAAAATGTCAGTGTGGAGATATTCCACAGGCTGGAATCAGAATTTGATGAGAAATGGGTACTCCATGTGGGTGCTACCTTTTCTCCTCTTGTGAGCGCAGAAGAGCAAATATTCCCACTCAAAGAAGATCAGTTTCAGGAGATAATATCTCAACCATCCTATTCAAACTTGATTTCCCAGATGTACGAAAGACTATCTTCAGTTGGGTTAAATTTTGGCCCCGGTTTTAAGAGTTTGGAGAATGTCTGGATGTGTGATAATGGGTCTCTCCTCGCCAAAGTGAAAGTTCCAGTGGAAACTGGTGAACACTCTGCTCCTTACATTTTACATCCAATCGTATTGGATGCGATGATTCAGGCAATGATGTTTCCAAGACTGACGGAAAACTGGAAAAAGAAATTGTACATTCCAATTAAAGTAGGGAAACTTGTCTGGCTGTCAAATAGCGCGGCTGAAGATAACGAAAGATTTATTTATGTCTACAAATTGGAAAATGGCTCAACTATTGCCATACTTCTTGACTCAAATGGTACAATTCTTGCATCTTTGCATAATGTTGACTTTATTGACACAAATGTGAAAATTGTGGAAGCAATGCTGGAACAGCAAGTTACCACCATGCCAGAAATGTGGGAGGAGCTTTGGCGTCCTCAATATAGAGTCGATATGGAAGCCTGCACTAAAGAAAAATTCTACAGTGAAGAATTCTACAACGAAATTATAGAGAAATATGACAACATCAGTCCAGAGCTGGAGAGTATATTCCACAAATTGGAAAGTCTCTCATACTATAATATGTTACGTTCCATGTACAAATCTGGATTTCAACCAGTTCCAAACGCAATTTTTGACGAAACCAAATTACGAGAGGAACTCCAGATCAAGGATGAATTCTCCAAATATTTTTGGTACATGTTGCGGATCCTTGAGGAAGAAAACGTTCTGCAGAATGTGGAACTTAAAAAGTGGAAAATTTTGGAAACAATGCCTTCCCTTCAACAAGTGGAGGATGAACTCAGCCCTATTTCTACAAGTCTACTTAGCGTTTTCAAGTCTACAAACTTGCTTATCAAACTTGGAGAAAACTTAAGTAGCATTTTACAAGGAAATCATTCTGCCCTGAGTATTTTATTTCCAGAAGGGGGAGGATCAAATGATATACCCTCAGTAGCAGAGTACTACACACAATATTATCTTAAACTCTTTCCCATTTCCCTTATGATCGTTGACGTCACAAAAGCATTTCTATCCAAACTATTCGAAAGTCATTCAAAAAAAGAAAAACCCATTTTGCGAATATGCGAAATTGGTGCAGGTACTGGCGCTCTCTCTGAATCTTTCTTGGACATTTTGGCAAGCCTTAATATCACGTTTGAATATACCTATACCGATACCTCAGTCGGATTTTTCGCTGCAGCGGAGAAGAAATTTGAAAAATATTTAGCAAATATAACTTTCAAAAGATTGAACATCGAAGAAGATCCGATTGCACAAGGCTTTCCACCAGCGTATTATGATATAATTTATGCTACTGATGTGATTCATGCAACCAGAAACATAAAGGAAACGCTAGCAAATGTAGCCTCAATTTTAAGACCTGGAGGTCGATTCGACATGTTGGAAATGACAAGAATTAATAGGATTCAAAGTTATCTGTTTGGAGTGCTTCCTGGATATTGGAGATTTGAAGATTCCGATGTAAGACCACAATTTTGTACATTGAGTAGAGGAAAGTGGCACGAAGTCTTGGAAAGTTCGGGTTTCGAGGTTGTTGAAAAATTCCCGTGTGTGCATAAACATCACTCGTTTATATGCAGTAAGCTAAAGCAGGGTTTTAAGGCACCTGAAAACCTTTTAAAGGCTCCAGCCGAAAATGAGGAAAAGGCCTGGCTGGTTTTTCATAAAAAAGATAGCTCAACATCTCAGCATATTATCGACAGGATTTCAGAGATTGAAAACCGAAAAGTCATTAAAATCGTCCGTGCATCAAAATATGCCATGATAGAAAACAAACCTTGTACCGAATTTCAAATGAGGGAAGATTCAGAAGATGATTATGTACAGATTATAAGGTACATTGAAGATAAGAATATGTTCTCTGTGGAAGGCATTGTGTATTGCTGGTCATTGGAAAAGGAAGAAGGAGATCAAGGAAAGATACTACGACCATTCTTTTACGCTGTGAAATCAGCCCTTAAGCTGAAAAAAACTTCAGGGCTGAAAATTGTCGTACTTACTAAACATCTAGCACCAATCGAAGATAATGATTTGACACATTTCCGATACAGCACACTTTCAGGGTTTTTAAAGTCGCTCAAAAACGAACGTATCGATTTAAACTGTCGATGGGTGGACATTGGAGAAAATGAGAGTGAATTAGGGATGCTTCAAACATTCCAGGAAGTATGGGGCACCAAAACTGAGACCCAAGTGGCATTCCAAGGAACCACACGTTTTATACCGAAAATCCTTGGAATGAAGAGAACTTTGTCGGATTTAAGGTTACCAACAGGATCGGATAGATTTCAACTAGTGCTGCCAGAGAGCAAGTCCATTTCTGATTTGCAATTTGATGTTTTGGAGCCATTGGTTTTGTTACCGGGTGAAATTGAAATTCAAGTGAGAACATCAGCCCTAAACTTTAAAGATGTCTTTAGCGTTTTGAAACCTTCAGAAGCCTTCAAAAATTCTAACTCAGTGGGTTTCGATTTTGCTGGAATCGTAAAGCGTGTACACCCAGATGTCACTAAATGGCGGGTTGGTGATAACGTATTTGGAGTTAATGTACACGGTGCCGCTTTGCCAAGTCATGTTACAGTACATGAATTAGATGCTCTTCCCATTCCGGATGACATGACATTTAGCGAAGCTTGTACTCTTCCAGCGGTATTTGCTACAAGTTATCATTGTCTTATTGACGTGGCAAAAATCAAACACGGTGATGTTGTCCTTATTCATACGGCATCTGGCGGGGTGGGACTAAGCGCAATCGAAATTTGCAATCATTTTGGAGCAACAGTTATTGCAACAGCAGGAAGTAAAAGGAAGCAAAACTTCCTCAGGGCTTTAGGCATTCAGCATATATTTCATTCACGAAATACTGACTACAGTCAGCAAATTTTGAATGCGACAGATGGCCGTGGCGTTGATATCGTTTTAAACTCATTAACCAGCGAAGGATTTAAGGAGGCAACCTTAAGGGCTTGTTCAAAAGGTGCTCGGTTCGTGGAAATGAGTAAGCTCTCCATTTGGAGCCCTGAAGAAGTGAAAGCGTTGCGTTCCGATGTCCAATACACAATTGCAGATGTTTCCGCTCTAGAATTGGGAGAGTGGCGCCGCCTAATGGGCAAACTAAAAGAATTCATGGATACAAAGGTCGTAAATCCCATTTCTTATATTAGCTTCTACGGACTAAACATTCGAGAGGCTCTTCAGTACATGCAGAAAGCGAAACATATTGGCAAAATTGTTTGCAAAATGCCTGAAATAAAGAATGTCAACGGTAAAATGGAAGTATATACGCCCATGTTCCATTCAAATGCTACATATCTAATAACGGGGGGCTTAGGGGGGATCGGGTTGGAAGTTTCTAAATGGATGATAAAAATGGGAGCGAAATATGTATTGCTTGCAGGAAGACATTCTCCTAGTCCCACTGTCACAAAACAAATTGCTCAAATAAACGCAGACAATAGCTCCATGGTAACTGCTGTTCTCTTAGATGTCTCCAGTTTCGATCAATGTAGAGAGCTAATTGAAGTGACAATTTCAAAAATGGGTTTCCCAACGTTAAGAGGCGTGATGCATGCTGCAGGAACTCTGCATGATGGCTTAGTCGAAAATCAAAGTTGGGAAACTCTTTCAAGTACTTTTGGAGCGAAGGTTGAAGGCAGTCTAAATTTACATGAGCTTACAAAACATAACTTGAAATTGGAACATTTTGTGTTTTTCTCATCCGTGGCATCCCTTCTTGGATCCCCCGGTCAAAGCAACCATTCTGCTGGAAACCAATTTGAGGATACAATTGCCCACTACAGAAATTCCATAGGATTACCAGCCACATCTGCTAATTGGGGTCAGTGGGGCGAAGTTGGTGTGGCAGCAGAGCTTGATTTACCTGGAATGAAACCACTCACAAATCTTCAAGGAATGAATGGCTTGGAATATTGCCTTAAAGCACATCGCGTTCAAACGGGTATACTTAATATCGAGTCGTTCGTACTACTCAGCAAACTTTATCCTCATCTTAGCTCAATATTTGATGAACGTGTTTGGAAAACTGTAACAGCAGCGTCATCAGATGGAACGCAGATCAACTTGAGACATGACGAGTTTTGGGAGGAATATGACAAGAAAGAAACTTTTGAGGAGAAGCAAAACCTTCTTAAAGAAAAACTTCGACTAATTTTAAGACATATTCTCAAAATTGAGGAGGCGGATGGAGTCAAGGACAATTCCAATTTCCAGGAAATCGGTGTCGACTCACTGATGTTTGTAGAAATGAAAAATGCGGTACAAGGACTTTTAGGGGATAGGGTAACCATAAATTTTAGTGATTTGAGGGATTGCAACACAGTCCAGTCACTTTCAAACGTTCTTGTCAACATAATCGATGGAGTGGTTATGGAGCATAGTGCAGAAGCGACTTTGGAACAAGTGGCGCAACTAATTGCTGAAGACATTATTCTCCCCGATGAGATAGCACCAAAGGCAGATCAAATACGAATAAAAATTGAAGACATATCATGTATTCTGCTTACTGGGGTAACGGGAACTTTGGGGCCATACATTTTGAGAGAACTATGTAAGATCCCGCAAGTGAAAGAAATCATTTGCATAATTCGCCCTAAGCAGAACGAATCGGCAGTTGAGCGCCTATGGCGTCTTCTAAAGGAGAGAGATATTCTCCAGTATATTGATAAGAACAAGGTCCGGTGTGTCAACGGAAATGTTGGATCTCCTCTACTCGGAATGGAGCCAGAATTATGGAATGAGATGGCCGACAAAGTGGACTCGGTTTTTCACTGTGCAGCTCTCATTCACCATATGGAATTCTATGAGAAACAAAGTATGAAGGAAAACATGCGATCTGTGAATGTTGCCGGGTTGAAGACTGTTTTGGAGTTTGTGGTTAGTGGGAAAAAGCTAAAACAAATATTTAATGCTTCAAGTCTGCTAGCAGGCTTGAGAGTAGATGAGGATGGAAACTGGTCTGAGGAATGGCCAGAGCCAAATGACTATGATGGGGTCACAGCGTTAGGATATCCTGTGTGTAAATTTGTTGGAGATGTTATCATGAAGGAAGCCATCACGAAAAGAAATATTCCAGGAAAGGTTTTCAGATTCCCGTTTGTTTCAGGGGACTCGAAGACTGGGAGATTCCTCATTGAACAAAATCATTTCATGCTCCGCTATATTTTCTCTTTAAAGACAGGAACGATGGCAAATAACCCCTTCCCACTTGTCGTATTCCCTGTGGATGTATGCGCTCAGGTTTCAGTAGACATATTTTTTAATACCAATGCACAAGATGACATTTATAACATTACAAATGCCAGTCCTGATACTGATCAGGAGTTTGTGCCAGTTGCAAAGCGTCTTGGATATGATGTTAAACTTGTGGATTCTGATGAATTTGCTAAGCTGATTTTAGGAGAAAAGTCAGGACCTTTAGAAAACTTTAAAGAATTTTACAAAAATGAGAAATTCATGATGTCACTTTTCAAGGGAGCGCCATTAATGAAAGGATGGCTTCAGGGTGGTAGAGAAAAATCTGATTTCTTTAAAAGCAAGAAAGTTGCCAAGGTTGCTCCAAGTTTTTATGAATGTGATCATGGTCTTACCTCCTCCATGGAGTTTGTTTATAGGGATCTACTCTTTGCTAAGGATAATGGATGGCTGGAAAGATTTGGTGTGTAAACCTCTATGAATGTATGTTTTAAGTCTGAAAATAAGATTAACGTAGTTATTGGGTAACATTTAGTTTATACGTTAGAATTTGATTCTTGTGAATAATTTGAAACTTATATGTTACATTATAACCCTTGAAAAACTTTTAGCCAAAGATAATTAGGCCAACAATATTTTAATCCGATGGAAAAGAATGTAGTAAAAAACAAATTAACATACTGTATTTTATTGAACACTTCATATGCTCCTTGTGAATTAAATTTTTTTACATGTATTTATCCATTTTAATGCATGTAATGCACTTTATTTAATAAAGGTTATTCTTTCTATGTATGTACAATCATATTTTGTTTTCGTTTGGAATAATGTTTTCTTTGGAAGAAAATTATAAAGACTTGTGAAAAGAATGCAGTATGTTGATATTTATCTTTAATGGTTTATTTATCTATAGTGCACACAAACAAATTAATTTTTTAGTTGTTTTATTTGCATGCATTTTACTGAAATGGAATAATTAGTGATTGGTGATTATTCCGTGACTGCGGAAGTCATTAATTAATTATTTAGGAGAGCTTTCAAATGAATTTCAGGCTGTCATCTTCATCTTCTGTCACAAAATAAAATATGGCCAACACTCGTCATACCATTTTAAGCACGGATGGTGTATGTAGACATTATAATTTTTCACATAGTGATGCTAGTTATTCAAATTTCGACTGGAACAGGCCTATAACTTGTCAAACTGTGCTTTCCATGGAAAAATGATTCACATAAAAAGAATAGCTCCTGACTCCTGAGAGATTTTTGTACAATGAAAAATATGGATCATGAATTTACTTTTTTGTGGTATTGTCCTAAATTATGTATCTATTTGTATGAATAGGTATTTCTAGAGAGCCATTCGTCTGGAACATTTACCTTAAATTACTTTCCTAAGCTGAATTTTAAGCACGTTTTTGTTGGTTTGAAAAGTTTCAAATATATTTAAATGTAGCGTAATCGCAACTGGATTTATTCCATTTACAAAAAAATATGCTATTTTTATGGAAAAGCAAAAACATATTATTCCATATTTATCTTTAAGTTATCAATATTGTTGTATTAAAGTTATTTAAAATAGACGAGTCAAATTTTCTAAGTTAACTTGAAAGTAAGCTCACATGCCCATTTAAAAATTAGTATCTGATTAGAAAAATAAGTCCCAAAACAAAAACAGTCATAACAAAAGTCAAGCAACTTACTTATCCTTTAAGAAGAAAATCATTAAAATTATAATCAGTAAATTTGAAAGAAAACACATTAAGGCATGATTAAAACAACTCTATCATTCATATCATTCTTCAATTTTAGTTTTCAAAATTTAATTTTCCCGGATATTACTTTTTAAATGTTATTACTTTCAGCTTATGGATTATTTTGTAGTAAGTTGTAGCTTTTTCCATTTTGCTCGCATATATTTCGAGACGCAAGAAAGAAGGTGCTTACAATCAACAACTGGATGTAATGTATAGCAAATACTATTACCGCTTATTACAGTCAACCACAAAGTTAGGAAACTATTGTGGCTCATTCATATTTTTGTTTGATGCTAAAAATAAAAAAGTGAGTGCTTCTACTAATTTCTGGGTTAATTGGAGAGTAAAGACAAGCCGAACACTAGCATTTTTATGGTTAGTTGCTGCAGTAGCAATAGCAATTAAAGTGCAGTTGACAGACAGCATCAGTAAACGTGCGCAAAACATAGCTTATTGCACTTTTGCGCTGTTTTCTACATTTGTAGTCGGTGGATCGACTTTGGTGCAGCAAGATTTGATATATTTTTTGAATGGTTTACTGGCCTACGCAAATTATTTACACGGTAATGGTTTGCCTTACAATTTTTCATAAAATATTAATTCATTGAAATACTTTTCATTTTCATGTGAAGTGAAACAATAGTTCTTTTTTCTTGCAGAAGAGTTTATGCCCAAATATGTCCCAGAGAAAAGCATTTACAACGCACTATTAGTCATTGGGATTGCACTCGGAGAAATTACCTGTATTTCACTTCCAACACTCATATTTGCGTTTTGTCTCTTCTATCCACGCGAGTCACTCTTCATAGGGCAACTTGTCCCAACAAATATTGAACTAAGTTTTTCAATTCGACTAATCATTGCCATTTATCATGGATACCTATTACTTGTTTTATTTATATCAATAGCCTTTCTCTCGACAGTAGTATTTAGTTACTTATTTGTCGTTGTCATATTTATAACAAAAGAATTTCGCTTATCATATCCAGGATTACAAATGACTTCAGCCATATTCCGAAAACCTAGCAACCTGCGACTTTATTATAGATCCTTTCAAGTTTTACACGCCAACATTATGTGTTTCGTTGGTTCTTGCTTCTATCTATCTCATTTCGTGTTTTTAATAGTACCAGTTACCTGTAACTTTCTCCTTATCCGTTGTTGGCATGAACTAAATCTGATTCTCAGAGCTGCTGTATTTATCTCCATATTTGGTACAGTTAGCTGTTGGGTAATTGTTCTTCAGATTGGCAAATGGTTATGGGTTTATGGAACAAAGAATTTTGCATCGTGGAAAAATTATTATTGTGATTGTAACTCGCATAAAGTCGAGACAAAGATGATGCGAAAATTCAGTCGAAGTTGTAAACTAATTTTAATTGGTCACGGAAATAGTCTGGTAATTGGGAGAATGGCTCAATTTAATTATGTAAAAACTACACTAATTTTGACATTTAAAGCATTAGTAACTGTGTAATAGATAGTGTACTACCCCTAAGCAGATGTTCAACCATCTCGTAAAACATCAGTTTTTTTCCTGCTCGAGCTAACTCGTGAAAGCTTGATAGAAATTTTAATAATATTGCAAAACCAGGTTGTATAACCGCGATAGTGAGGTTTCATAAATAAAATATTCAAAAATTAAGCCTATTCTAAAGCATTGCTTGGGGTTTGTTGGAGAAACTTTCTTCCTGTACGACACGTAGTCCATCAAACTCTATATTCTAATGGTGAGCATATACTCTGACAATGGGTTCATACGGATAACGCACTCACCGATTTTAAAAATTCCTTTTCCATTGAATAGAGCATAGTCGAAAACCTCTAAATATTAAATTTTACGTTGCACCTCTCAAGCGTTTTGGAGATATTTTAATTTTTGTCCTCCATTTACGGTAATGCTAAATCCGAAGCGCGGAAAGCAGGGCTTGGTAAAAATAAATGATGCGATGAAATTGCAAAGCAGCCGAAAATAAGAGTTATAAAAGTGTGGTTTAAAAAAAGCGCAACAATTATAAATCCACAACTTGGGACACGTGGATAAAATAATGTAAAAAATATAAAAAACTATATGTTTCGTGCACATATTCCTTCCCAATTCATTTATGTATGTACTAAAAATGGCCAGATGTGTGGTAAGCACATCTCCGAATTCTGGATATTGGAAATGATCTTAAAAATCATAACTGTAAATTATAATGCGTTTTGGCCAAGCCTGGGCCTCATCAGGTAGAGGGCTTTACTCTACTACTACTATTCTTCCTGAATTTTCCATGCTTGAAAGCCCAGGTATGACAAATTTCTGTACGTAACTTCAAAATTTGATTTTTATATAGAATTCGTGCCATACCGGTAATTTATGCAGGTACTGCCAAGCGCTGATTTGAATAATCTACAAAATTAACTGTAGATACAAAACGCTTGAGAGGTGCAACGTATGATTAAATATTTAGAGGTTTTCGACTATGCTCTATTTAATGGAACAGGAATTTTTAAAATCGGTGAGTGCGTTATCCGTATGAACCCATTGTGAGTATTGATGTGCCATTATGGCACTGCCATACATTATTCTGGGAATCACCAGAGCCCCACATCTGCAATGCTTATATTTGGAGCAACTATAAGAAATACATGTTGTATATACAACAGTGTTATCTAACAATCTCTAGACTCAGTCTTAAATGATGGGATTATCAATTAGGTATGCAAAACCAACTTTTTTAAACAACATGTTTACTTTAACCTTAGTGAGAGTAACTGAAAAGCAACATCATGAAAACAAAGCAATTCAATCGCAATAATTTGAGCAATAGTGGCAAACTTATATTTTTGATTGCAAAAGTGAACATTACGTTTGCGGCTACAAAGTGCATTAGACCTTCTCCCAAACTAAGTAAGTTTGGCGTTTTGACAGCTAAATTTTATAAAATATCATCACGCATAAATGTCAAGCCAAGAAGACGGGGAACTTGAGCGTAGCAAAAATTGTTCGTCCAGATGAGTTTTGTATGTTATTTTTACAATAAATAAATCCGTTAAGCTGAATTACAATAAATATACATACTTCATAAAAGAGACATTGAACGTTTTAACATTATTTTTCTTTTATCCAACTGGGAACGTTAGTAAAAGTCATGCTTGGAAGTATTAGTAGAATCGATTTATCGTTTTATGCATTTTGTCTACCACTCTAGTCAATGTCAAGGTTTAAATCTAAAATCTGAAACGCCTCCATCTCGAAGTATTAAGAAAAATATCCTATTGATTGAGAGGTCAATGGACAGCGTAAACGAGAAAAAAAGAATTTTAATATGCACAAAACATTGCACCACAACTAATTCTTGTTACGAATACATGTATGTTTGAACATCAGAAAACTTTTAATGTGAAAGCAACCTTACTTTAGGATAACACACTGTTGAAAGCAAAATATTGTATTTCACGCTCTAGGTAATAAATTCTTCATGCACCAGCGTCCATTATAAACTTATAAACGTGCTCGACTCATGATTTGGTCATATGTAGCATTTTCTCTAGAAATTGAAAGGAACATCATAAATATTTTAATATATGCATTGTGAAAACATTATATGCTGCGGCTTCCAAAATATTTTATTGAAGAATATTATTATGCAGGTTAAAAGTGTAATCTCATTACTTGACTTTCATGCACACTTTATTGCAACCAGCGAACAAATATTAGTATGAAAGGTCAAAAAGTTTAGTACATGCAACTTGCATTTGCGCTTCTTTGTATGAATCGTGGTTTTTTTATAAACAGGCTGGCAAATATGTTCATTACATTTTGTAGAAAATATTTTATAGTAAAACCATCTTACTGACTGGTATACTTTATACCCGAGGGCTGAGAGCTGTCCAAGTTATGTAACGGTTTGAAAAGTAACATTGTCCCAGTGGAAAAGGAATATTTGTGTTCACCAACTTCAAGGATTAGAAAACATTAAAATGCATAGATTATGCAAAAATGGCGCAGTAGTTTTCTGTTTGTTGCTGGTATATTTTGCAAGAAGCTGAGAAATTTATTTTATACCGAGCATTACAACACATTGTCTAGTAACCTAATACAGTAGTTGCAGATGATAGTTTACCTAAATTTTATACAATAGTTAATACAACTTCGTCATATTCATGTTTTGCACACAAAAATAAACATATGCTTTATCAAATCTGCTAAAGTTTTAGTAAATTTAGTCTTGCAGTTCCTTTTGTTTTTAAACAGCTTGACCCAAACCCACATCAGTAGATACAACCAGTGTCCTCCGACGACTTAAAAAATTGGTTAGTGGTACTCCAAGTATCAAATTGTTCTCACTTGGATCAAAATTTCCAGCTCGTCTAATACTTCTTCTCTGTGCTGACCGCAGTATTGCCGCACAAACGTCTTTATTAGTAAAGCAGTACACAATTGAAACCAAAATACCCTTTAAAAATTAAAAAATTTAAAAATGAAAGTCAAATATGATAAACCGCAAATTATTTTAGCTAATGTATATAGGCATGGAATTTCTCCAGGTATCAAGTCCACAAGTAATGAAATACATTTTTATGTTTTGGCTGTCAAAATACTTAAAAACTGTTTGAAAGCATTACCTGTGTAGACGCAAAAAACGTATTCAGAATCACAAAGTACTTGTTGAAAAAACCACCTGGATTGTAAAAAAGGACAAGGTTGTTGATCCCAAGAACCGGGAAAAGAATAGCCGTCGCCTTTGCAGCAGCCCTGAAAAATCAAAATTTCATGCAATACAATACTTTTTATATAGAACTCGTGAAATATATATCCCATCATGAAAATTGTAATGTTACACAAACATACTTTATCTTAGAAGTTTCCCGTCGAGTAGCAGAATTCCGAACCTTGTTTACTAGTACACGCAAAATATTTAGAAGAAGTAGTCCGGTTACCTGTATAATTTCGTTTAAAAAAGTTAATATTTTAATGCTTTATTCTTAATAACGTCCACTTCGCTACCGTTTCGGATCTTGATTTCTTTAGACTTTACTATGACTTCAAATACAATTGGACCGTGTAAAATCCACATCTCGGTCATATCTGAATATCCGTTCCAACAGCTTTCCTGTTCTTTTGAAAGCATGGAGATAACATACAGAAGAATAAATGCGGCGGGTACACCTGTAATGCAAGCATAAATAAAGTATTTGATACAAAGACGAGAAAAATAACTGTATAAAAATATTTTGTATTACATACCCCAGCCAATTATGTAATAGATTGTGAGTTGTACATTCATGCTGACGGAGATTACGCCCACCATCAGCGACATATTTAGAAAGATACCCTGAATCAGCATCCAACTCACTGATGCAAACGTGGAAAATAAAAAGAGGACTAAAATGGATTCACAAAGAATCCCCTGTTTCAGTACGCGAAGAGGTAAAACAAATGTATTTATATGCTACAACCTGGAGACATATGATTTTTATAAGGTAATTAATTTTATGAGATACCACATCTCGGAAGGTGCTACTGTGTGAAATAATCTCGGGTTCTGTAATTATTAACACAAGCACAAATCGCATAACCAGAGAAAACATCAAATGAATGTGTACAGTGACTCGGTCACACTGAAGACACCTATGAACATGACAAAAGAAATATCAAATGCAATTTCAACTGACAGCATTGTGAGAGCATTTCGCACAAGTTGGTAGAAAATTGCATAAATTTTACAAGCAAAAATTGCTAACTGAAAGTTTGTTAGCTTTTCCCTTCGCACCGCACTTTCAAAATATCAATGAAGACGCTTTCAAGTCAATTCAAATACCTATTTCAATAGCATGCTTATAACCTTCCTTATAAACATTGAAAAGGAGCGACCTAAAATTGACAGTAAATCTCATAAGGTTTACATAAACGCATGCTTTTAGGTATGCTTTTTGCATTTTTCGCCAAATAAATGGCGCTTTTAAGTTTGGAATGATTTTTAATCAATAGACATCAATAAGGTAAAAATTACTCGATTTAATTTTGTAAACTTTAGAAACAAAAGCGGTGTTGTTCTCAAATCTCCCAACCCACAGTAACATTTTATTTGATAGGCTTACCTGAAGTTATAAAAAATGCTGAGTGAGATTCCCAGACAAACAAGGGATAAAATAGACCCAATGAATAAAATGTAGTGTGCCAATGAAACCAAGAATTCATCTTCTTCCTGTAAAATCAGTTCAATAATTTTAGAAATTTGATTGTAGCTAGAAATGTTCCACAATACAATCTATTTTTGTATGTAAGTTCATTACAATATTTTTCAGATACGAACGAACGGAGTTTGTGCATTCAAAATAAATTGTACTCCTTCCTTGTACCCAAGTTCCATTTGTTTGACATTCTCTAGTCGCATGTCCTATATGTACGTACACATATTTTTATAAACAGAATTTGCATTAATTATAAAGTTTACAGAGGGTGCAATAAAAAAAGTACCGTATTACCATCTAAATGGACAGCCAAATCTGGATGTAGATTCCTGAAAAGATCTGAACAGTGTTTGGTTATTGTCATTCCGGCTGGTGTTTCAGGCCAGCAGTAAACCGTGTCACAAACCGCACTACAAAATGTCCCTATATAAAAACAAAAAAAAAACACAGTTTATGTAAAAATTCATTTCTAAAATAAAAAGCAATTTACGAAAAAGCAAATAGTTTGATTTCATATTCTTCTACTACACATTTATTTTAGTATCCAACTTACTAATAAGCTGATTATCATAACTCTCGTTGGTACTTTGTTCTGGAGCTAAAGCGATATTCATGATGTAAATCTCAGTTTTGGCTGATACAAAAAATCCTTGGTGAGTTTTTGTGATTCTGGTTGCCTCAAAATATGAATAATAATAACTTATTTAAGCAAAATAAACTGAGGTATGTATGTTTGCAAAGTATGATAACTTTTTGACTAATATATTTTGGGTTAGTTTGTATACAAAAAACTTTTAAAATGAACTGCGTTTCAAGATTCCAAACAATGTGATGGGAAAAGAAGAGAAAGTTCTAGGAGCACTGTCCTTGTGAAAGGCTTTCTACATACTGGATATCATCTCGAGACGTGATCCTATTTTTCTTCCACGCAAAAAACCATACACCAACATAAAATACGTTCCATGGTTGTGCACATTGTACCATATTTAATGTGCATCGAATAAAATTGCGAAATATTCTGATATTCCCCTTGGAAAGTTAACCGAAATACTGTATCAACACACATTCGTTTTTACCTTTCTCTACTAGACAGTCACGGCTGCCAGACATGCACAAACAATATTTTTTTCTTGAGATAACTCTAACTCATAAACTGTTTATAAGGTCTGACCGCTGCTGTTTCATGCTGGAGAGTTATGAATTTCGGAACAGGCAACAGAGAGTTTTCGCATGTTGCAAAATCTCTCTCCCAAACGCTGCATCAAACATCACACAAAATGTCTTGTAGGCTTAACCTTTTTAGCGTATTGCACACTTCCGATGTAATACTTTACAAATCCTTAAAAATTCAAGGATTAAATTAAGCTCATCCTATTGCTAGCGGTATTCTCCGTACTTCCTTCATTTTGGATGAACAACACATGAACAGAAATGTGTAAAGTAAATATATGTTATGCGCGAAATTCATTACAAGCTTTTTGCCTTATTAAAACTTCCAATGTCTTAAATAAACGTAGCCTTGAATATGAGATTAAATTAGAGATTTCTATCAAATCTGTTATTTCATCTGATATGAAAATTATAAATCAACAATGGTAGCGTGTAAACAAAAAGATACATGTAATAAGAAGGAGATAAATAATTATGTTTAAAACTCCATAACAATTTTGTGATTAAGATTTTTTATTATAAACTTTTCATGTTTTCAAACATTTTGAAGGGGAATGCTTTAAAAAGAGCTTCGTAAACTTGTAAGTGCGTAGTTTTTTAATAAGTTTTTTATTGGAGCTACAAAAACAGCGGTGTGGGAGAGAAATGGACTTACATCTATCTGTCTGCTTTCACAGTAACTTTAGGAGTGGGCTGATTCTAATAAAATTCAGTATGACAGTTTCACAATTTTTAAGGATTATTCCAGCCTTTTGAGTTTCCAGAATTCGTCTTTTCCTCCAAAGCCAAAAGTCAGATTTTATTATCATATTATGTAATATACATCTATCTCATTCGTAAGCTCTTAAGGTATTTCTAGGTATTTTATAAAAAGGTAGAATATAATAAATTATTGTCATTGTAGAGAACTTTTGCTAACTCAGTCACCATTATGTTACCAACTAGAACTAGAACTACCACTAAAAAGGTATAAAATTATTTTATATAATTTATCGAGCAACAAAATAACAAAAACATTTTAAAACGCTCCTAACTTTTGAATATACTGTAGATTCCACCTATTAAGTATCTATTCTATAGCCAATTTGATAGAAAACTTTGATAAAAGTTTTAGTACGGTAAGGTATCTTGGAATAATTTCATGATATTGGAAATGTCGAATAAAAAATCGTCGTAAGACGTGTGTATGGTAAGAACCTCATTAAAAGGCATTACGCCACCATACGTGAGCCATAAAAGCTTAAAATTGAATTCCACATTATTGGATACATGCACAAGTAGATATCAGTACACATCCGTTAAACTAACTGCCTCCAGCATTTTTGGAACAGTATATGAGAATGCAATATAGTGGACTAGTCAAAGAACAACAAAGTTAGATGTTCTGAAAAGCTTTATAGTCTGCTATGAAGAAATTTAACCTTAAGTAAATGTAATGTGTATTCATTAGGAAGGAAGAAATGCCTATCCAATTCTTCAATTATTCATTTCACACGGAAATTGAAAAGTCAGATTACTCATATAACGTTGTATTTCATGTACGTAGTTTGTTTTCTCTAGTTTTCTCTTATATAAAGTCAACAGACAAACCGTGTAATAACAAGACGCAAAAAACTGGAATGAATTGTATAATGAAGTTATTACAAATTGGAAATACAACCTTAAGTGAAACAACAGCAATGCTGCAATAACACTTCAGGGTGACCTGGCCTTTCAAGAAATTCTTATTACATTTTATATTGTTTCACATAACTTAAACAAGACAGTATATAAAAATATAAGAGATTATTCAATGTCAACTTATTGTACTGTCTAAATTGATGTATACCGCCAAACAACCCGGTGGGATGTTAAAATTAATTCCATCAATCACCGTATAAACAACCGTAGTTTCAAAGCTGGCGAACAAACAGAAACCACTTTTCTCTCTCATTTGCATACGCCCTCATACTGTTACAAATATTCTGGAAGTACAGTGTCTCGCAAATTGAGTACGACTGAATCTTAGCATTAGATGTATGTATTATGATAATTGGATGTATGTAAATACATCTATGAGTTTGCATTATGTATGCTTTCATTGTGTATCTCGAGAGATCGAATTGTAATCCTAAAATATCAAAGAAAACAAATTTCGATTACTTCAAATGATTTCATAATAAATCGTCTAAAATTCGTAGAAAGAAATAATACACCTTTTTTCATTGTATATCAAGTAGGATGAAATAAAGCAAAAAATATATAACCGCGATCTGACGATACGTAACATCCCTTAAGAAATGGTTTCGACTATGCTGAAGATGGCTTGATGATTGCAGATACTACATTTGAAAAAATATAAACTCATGCAATGAGTACTTTGAGTTTCAATAGCTGTAGTGAAGGACAAAGCAATGAAAACTTAAAGATTGGTATTTTTATAGTGGACGTCTTGCCATTTTAGAATGCTGAAAGAGAACTTATTATTATTTAGCCGGAAATAGGGGTGATTTGGAATTCTAGGTATGCTTGAAAAAAATAAGTATCAGGAATACAAAATGGCAAAATGGTTTCTAGACAAGTACAAAATTTTACTCCTTTGCTTGGTACTTTTGTGCTACTACCTCCTCACGGAAGCCTAAGCACTCTACACAAAAAAGATTTCCTGTGACAATGACTTCCGAATGCCAGGGATCTTTGCCCTTCCCTACGATAACAAGCAATAATTATTTTATTCAATAACAATATTTACAATTACTATAAAACATACAAGTATTTGAAATATTCATTTATGATCGTTAATTGAAATTAAAGGGGTACATTTGTACAAAGAGATCACCAAGATTGAGAAAAATTGTAAGTCAACGTGGGGTTTTGATAATTCACACATACATTTTTTGTTTGTTTTATTCAGGAAGGAAACCCAACCAAGAAACCCTTTTTATACTCTAACATACATTATTTCTAATAGCACCAACGATGAAAGCGTCACCAAGGGTTTGCTTTTTTTGTTTCTTGAGAGGTTCTTATCTAGCCCTACCAACTTTTAAAAAACTTGTTTTCCTACCAACTAATGAATGACAATTTATTGCATGCGCGATGCACGTTATTTTATCACTCTGCCGACAAAACACTTAAAATCCATGTAATTTGCTAGAAATTTATTACGGAAACCAAGCACAATGCTTTTGTGTGTTTGATAATCATGTACCATTTAGTTACCTTCAGTCATGTGCTGTGAGACTTTTGAAGCTCGCACATCTCCAACATCATATTATTCAGAAAAGTGATCTAAAATTTCAAATACTATTATGATCTTAAAACTTTCATTCATAACAATAATTTTAGTTTCGTTTGCTCAGAAAGCAAAATTTCAAGAAGATGATTCACCTCCAGATCCTCGTGTAGTAACGGATTTACGGATAATCCGTGGAAGATATGGGATTCACGTTGATTACTCCTACAATGAAACTGGTTACCATCAAGTGAGTGTGCCTGGCTGTCCTCAGTCAATTGATGGGTATCCATGGATTTACTACATGAATCCGAAACGGTGTTTTCTCGCTGGAGAGCGAGGTCCTTGTAAACGTGGAGAAGTTTTGATGTCGCAGTTCCACTCAACTCGTGGGACCTGCATTTGCAAGTGTCTGGTGGACGATGATAGAAATTGGTATCAACTTCAGGGGAATTGGCGTTACGCATTTTGTACTGACAAGCAATATAAAAACCATGTGCAGATTTACGACAAGGAAGAGAAACGGTGTTACAATAACTATGAGACAGGACATGGATTATGTGGACACAATGAATTGATCGCTGAGTGGAGCAAGTTTCATCTCAAATGTCTTCCAAAGTGTGAGAACGGTGTCAGTAGTGGAAAGAGCAGAAAACGTGCCAAGTGTGCAAGCGTAAGTTTGTAATAATTATAGCGGTAGCAGATCAATTTCATGCATTTTAAACTATGAAAATATTTGTTCTCTAGGTACCAAAAACATGGTCTGCTGGAGTGCCCGGGGAGTATCTGGTTAATGAGGTTTGCGCAAATGGATACTTTTACAGCAGGCGACTGCATAAGTGTAGCAAATTAAAGCGATTAACTTTTGTACCCGGATATTAATATTTATTAAAAAAGTATTTATCTAACTGTATGTACAATGTGAAAACGCTTATTATCATACTTCCCATGTGGAATTTTCGAGAGTGGATTCCTCAAATAACGTATTAATTGACGATTGACCATATTATGCATACACATACAAAAAAACCCTGAATGAAATGAGTTCGCTGTTCTTCAAATGTACAAAAAATCTATTTTTATATAATTTTATTCTCTGATAGTTATAACCGTTAGTCATAACATTAAGTTCTTTCACATTTAGATTACTCAATACGGGAAGATTATATTCCAAAATGAAATAAAATAAAATACAAAGCCTGTCATATTCAAGTGTTTCAATGCAGTAAAAAAGTTCTGTGATCACTTTTTGACGTGACTGTGAAAGTAATTACATTGTAATGACAACTATAGGATATTTTGAAACGAAACATCTCAATTTTTCCAGAAGCCTTCAAGCAATAATTTCGTTGTTCATTTTGAAAAAAATCTTAATTGGTTTATGAAAACTTGTATTTTTGTTGTTCTAAGATGCAAGTACTCTCTTTAATGTTTAACTAGACTTCATCGAGTTTTTTGATCAGTAAAAGCATTATGACAAAGAGCTTTTATCCTCTTTAAATGCTTTGACGTAAATGCTTCGTGCATAGTGACCCACTATATTCAATGTAGTGTATCAAAGAGATAACAATGGAACCTGCTGCTAATTAGACGTTTGTTAGTCAAAGTGGTCACGTTGAAGCCCTGAGTCGGTTGGACGTGACTATCAGTCTCATGTCAGCTATGTCAATCCTCTTTCCTAAAGGCAAACTAAGGAGCCTTGGTGTTTTGCTGAGTAAAATAGAAAAATTAAATTTTTTTCTCTCTCCAGAATAGCATGTATCCATTGCAAAGATATCAGCATGCATGTGACTATGGTAATGAATGTATTATTCCTGTTAGAAATTATCTTGAATGCAAGAATAAATGCTTAAAACTATATAATGTGCATGTACAATGTAATTACTTACTTAAGAAAAGATACAGCCAAGCTTAGAAAAGGGAATAGCTCTAGGAGGAATTATTCTCATCATCATCATCATCGCATCATGTGAATGTGACATACTGTACGTGTTAAAAAATGTTATTCCGAGAGCAATTTCCTTTCCGGACTCTTCTGATTTTAGAGCTAACAAACTTACCTGTAATAAAAGTGTGCCTACAGTGACTACTTACTTGAAAAATTATCCGTCTCTTCTAGCAAGTATAAATATCTTTTGATAAGAGACTTGTAAATGAGATCTTTTCTCCCTTTACAGTATATATACGAGTGCCCAGTACATAGATATTATTAACGCGAAAGGTTCCAATACAGAGAGATGATCTAAATGGATTAACAATATTGAAAATATGTGAAATCCAATGAGCACATTTGTTATGCTGACTACTATAAACATAAAGTAATACATGGTAGTATCGATACCGACACAAATTTTTATGTTTTAGACGAAATGTATTACTTGATTATCTCTGAATTAATATATGTATACCTCTTCTATCCCTAGCAACTCTAGTGATGCGAACGGGCTTTCTGTAGGTTATCGTTTTAGTCCAATTATGCCATTCGATTAAAGTACTTATTTGAATACTACCCTTGAATCAACTGTTCATATAAGTGTAATTTTCTCATCAAACAAATCAGACTTAGATATATTTTGAAAAAAAAAAAAACGAAATGGAATTTTATTTGGTGAAGGACGAGCTTCTCGAATTTCCAATCGAAATCGACCTGACTGATTCGTCGGGAACTATTACGGCTAAAAAGGAGCAACGAATTTCTAACCGCCTTACTGCCCAACTCCAACCTGTCGTTAAAGCAGGGGATGAGTGTGAGGTCGGGTATTTACAAGCGTTGGAAAACGCATTGGTTGAAAATACTGGTGAATGGAAGAATTTTGATTCTGTGAGGAATATGTAAGCACTTTCTCGATTTCCCCCTTAACAACCAAAAATATTGCTAATAAATAATTATAGATGGATTACATAGAAATTATATTATGCTTGAAATGCAAAAACATTTTAATTTTTTGCAGAGGTCTCGGGCTCTGTGTGTGGCTGACTCTCAGTT
>JAQIXX010000713.1:0-49075 GCA_034700605.1 Willowsia nigromaculata
CTAAGCCCTGGAATGGGATAAGAGATGCCACTAGCGAAAGCCCTCAGTGCATACAAATTGATTTCATGACAAGGGAAAGAGCTATTCGAGGACAAGAAGATTGTCTTTATTTGGAAGTGCATACTCATGCCATAACGCACACACACCTTCCAGTAATGGTTTGGATTCACGGAGGAAGCTTTGCTTCGGGATCTGGCGGCCTTTATGGCCCCCGCTATTTACTGGACACAGATATCGTCTTGGTATCGATAAACTACAGATTAGGACCTTTTGGATTCATCAGTACCGGTGATAAAGCTGCTTACGGAAACGCTGGCCTAAAGGACCAGGTTCTCGCGTTGCACTGGATCAAAGAAAATATTGCCGCGTTTGGAGGGGATCCTAATTCCGTTACCATTTTTGGCCAATCTGCGGGTGCATCAGCAGTACAGCATCATAGTGTCAGCCCATTATCTCAAGGTACTCCAACTTCCACTTGAGCTACTATACCAATAAGGAATTTAACGATCATCTCAACTTTGTGTGAAGGTCTTTTTCATCGAGGGATTTCACAAAGTGGCTCCTCCCTTTGCTGGTGGGCTATTTCCGAGAATGCTGTGGAACTCGCATACAAAACGGGGTCCCTGTTTGGTTGTCATGGAAATTCTGAGGAGTTGGTCACTTGCCTCCAGACAATTCCTGCTGAGAAACTGGTTACTGCTCATCTGAATCTAACGACTTGGAGTGCATTTCCTATTGTTATCTTTGCTCCTGTGATTGAGTCTCCTCATCCCAATGCATTTCTATCAGAACATCCAACGGAAATTTATAGAAAAGGGAAAGCTTCCAAGGTTCCCTGGATAACTGGATTTACCCGCTACGAAATGGGCTGGTTATTTGCAGATTTTATTCAGGATACAAAAGCAGCGGCTCAGTTGAACAGGGAATGGGATAGACTGGGTTCAGTATTTTTGAGCATTGAAAACTCCACCAGTCCCAGAAGAAGCAGTAGTGAAACTGCAACCAAGATACGAGATTTTTACCTGGGACAAGGAAATACAGAAATTGGATACAGAAATAGATTTGAAATCGCTCAGGTAACTTTGTACGAATATTTGACAAATAGTCATATTATCAGATACTACAAGGTCTGTTCTTTGTCAAAAGATGTTAGGTGACCGATTTTTTCTCAAATGTGGACTGGACGGGATGTATCTTCATGCTCGTTACACTGGAGAAGCCGTTTATGGCTATGAGTTTTCCTTTGAAGGAAAATATGGCATTGTTCAGTTATACGGACAAAATCCGCTGGAGTGGGGTACTGTGGGAAAATTTACTATTTCAAAAGTAGATAACGTATTAAATTAACCCTACTTGAAACTGTTGAAACCTTTCTTTAAAATACACTTTCAGGTGTAGCCCATTTGGATGATGTTATTTATCTTTTGAATAACACGGAGCATTTTTCATCTATCAGAGCGGAAGAGGATGTAGATGAATATAAAATGGTGAAGCTTATTACAAGTATTTGGTCTGAATTTGCTACGTTTGGGTTAGTGAATACTTTTATCAAAAAAGTATTATACATTATTATCTTTTTATCTCGTTTTGTTGTACAATACAATAGCATTTCGCCTCTGTTTTTTTTCAAAGTAAACCTTTCGTTGAACATGGACGTTTAAAGAGCTTGGAACAAAACGTACCAACCAATGGGAATTGGGAGCCGATCACGCAAATCTACGATAACCAGAATGAAAACTATGGGAATATTGTGTCTTCATTTAGGTTTCTTGACTTGAACTTGAGACCTCGCATGATGAAGAATCCGTATATTGAGCGTTACAAATTTTGGACTAGTCTCCAACTTACAGACTGATATTAATTTTAAACTTAAATATAGATGTAACGATCGTGTTTGTACAAATACCCAATCGAAGTATAAATTTATTTTTTACGGTTCTTAAGATTCGGCATTTTGCATATTACGTACATACATAATATATCTGTAATTGGACCTCCATCGTTGCCTCTATGGCACGTTGTACAATTGTTCAATTCATTTAAATAAAAACCATGCAATTGATCGTTGAAAATATATTGATTTTAAGAAATTGCCGTTCTAATTTTAATAGGAGAGTTGGATCCCATAAAACATTCAACTGAGAAAAATAAAATTTACACCGGTCGAGTAGAAACCACAAAATCTCAGGTTTCCAACTCCAACTGTTACGAGGTTTGTACGATTGTTACAACTATAATATAAACTTGAAACAATACGTAGGGTTTTTTGAAATTTGCAAAATTTAGTTACATTCCCTTAGAAAAATGATTGCTCCTTTTGGCAATAGAATATATAATAAATTTCAAGACGGTTAGTTATACAAATTTTTAAAACGGAGTATGTATGTCTTGCCGTGCTTGCGTGCACGTAACTATTCAGCATGATTTCTAGTAAACATGATTGATCAAATCTATATCTTGCTCCATGAATGAAAATTTTAGATACAAAAATCAAACGAGGTAAATAATCAAAACTTATCCAACTAAATTGTTAGAATTAAATATTCTTGTGCTTGACATTTAACAAAACGACAAAACATCTTTCGGAAAACTCCGTCTACAAGAATCTACCCTGTTACTTATAAAGTTAATCTTTCTTTTTTTTGTTTGCCTGAGAAATAATGTTTATGGTAAGCACTTCATTATTAAAGTACGTGAACTAAGATATTTCATCCGCGATCTTTTAAATTACTACTGAAAATTTCTACTGTTACGCATGTAAGTGAATTATCACTACAAAATTAGGAACGGGTGGTCGTGCAGGGTCAAATCACGCAAAGCAGTTTGATGCCTCAAATACATACGCAGCTTTTTGTATTGCCTCCTTTGGAGAAACTGTTACCTCATGAAACTCGTTAATATTTTTTCATATGTGTCGGTTTTGACGTGTAGAGTTTGACCATGACGAGCATTACAATCCAGCAATCAAAGCAACGTGAGAAAAAAATCAAGCATAGGGAAATTCCTCCAGTGAAAATGGTCAGCTTGTTTAGAAAAATGCATTGCAAAACTGTATAAATGGAAGTAATAATATGAACAAAACAGTGAACATGGTTTGTAAAGTTCCTCAGCATCTCTTCTTAGCAAGGTTCCTTCGCATTGTTTTGTCCATTATCTTTCCAAACAATTGAAGTCCACAATTGAAAAGTCTATCCCTGAGATATGACACATACAAGGCTTCCGCTCATTTCCCGTCGAAATGGGTTGGTCAGTGAGTGGATAACATTGGGATTCATTGTTATAGCAACCATCGCTGTCATCTCAAAACTTCTTTCACTCATATCTAAAAAATCGAAGCAAATTTCCAGAAATAATCTAGATGCAATTCCAAAGTTATCATCTTTACGTGTGATCAAACAACTTTACACTTTTGTGCATAAGAGAAACGGTATATTAGTTAATTGAATTTCAGTCGACTCTTTTAATTCCGAGAAATGCAATATAAATAGTTATAACAATTTAATTCAAGATTTGCCCAGCCTCATGACAAAATGGAGGAGAGAATACGGACCTTGCTGGCGACTAAACCTGTTTGGGAACAAAGTAGTTTTTATACATGATCCAGCACTGCTAAGGGTAAAGGAAACCTACAAGTTTTATTTTTTGACAAAAATTCCTCTACTTTAATAATTTTATTGTTATTTAGTCGTTCCTAACTTCAAGTCAGATTGGACACCTGGAAAAGTATTCGTTCGTGTATGACAACTTGATTGTTGGTGCTGGCAACAATGGGCTATTGTCAATGCCTGCAAAATGCTGGATCCCACATCGAAAAATATTGAATACACGGTTCACGTATGAAAACCTCAAGAGCTACATCCCCATATTCCGAAAACATGCTGAAAAATTAGCGAAAGAATTAAAGACTGAAGGAAACGTTGAAGCCCAGAATGCTCTTTCTTACGGGAAGTTAGTTCATCTAAAAACTTTGGATATTATTGCAGAGATTGCTACTGGTGTCCCTTTAGAGAACACACTGGGCCGTAAAGGCTCCCTGAAATTCCATGAAAATCTGCAGGCTGTCATGGAAATTATTGCAACCAGGTTTACCACAAAACCATGGCAACTTATACCCATCGTGTGGAAGTTTCATCCTTTGCGGAGGAAAATGGAAAGTGATCTTGATTATATTGAGACATCCGTAGACGAGGTAAACTATTATAAGGCAAAGTGTTAAGCTATTAACTATATGGACTTCTACAGTGTTACGTATGGGTACTTTAGTTTGTAAAATAATATACATATAAATATTGTCATTGTAGATACGAAAAAAACATGTTACGCAACCTGAATCTAAATTTGCGTTGGACCTCATGATCAACTCGAACTGGTCTGATGGAGAGATAGTATCGGAGCTATTAACCATGATAATTGGGGTATGACCAACAATGGATTATGCTGTTGAGTATTTCTTAACAGCAACAGATATGTTTTCGTTAAAAACTCATATATGCATACTCTTATTCTTCTTAAGGGTCATGAGACTGCAAGCACCAACATAGTTTTACATTTTTGGATGCTGGCCCTCGAACAAGAGCATCAAATTGCATGTCAGCAGGAAGTGGACAAAGTCTTTGATTCACTGGAGAGCACTGGCCAAGAGCTATCATTGAGTCGCCTAAGTGAGATGAAGTACTTAGAACGCTGTGTAAAGGAAAGTCTGAGATTATTTACAAGTACTCCGTTCGGAACGGCCAGGGAACTGAAAACTCCTATTACTTTGGAGGGTGACATTACGTTGCAGCCTGGTACAATAGTCACATTTTCCACATACATATTGCACAGGGATTCCACAGTATTCCCAGATCCAGAGAAATTTGATCCTGACAGATTTTTGCCAGAAAATATGAGGAACAGGCACGCGTATGCGTATTTGCCATTTTCATCTGGGCCCAGGAATTGTCTTGGTACTATTTTGATGCAAAATATTTAATCCAATTTTCCAAAAAAATTTATCGTGGTCTTTTTTAATACCTTTATGCTGTTGTAGGCTGGAAGCTGGCGCCATTAGAACTGACTGTATTGAGTGCTGTTATACTTCGCCATTTTCATTTGCATACGACAGACAAGCGAGAGGATATCAAAATCATGTTTGGATGCAATCTCTACCCGTCAAGAACACCAAACGTTACTTTTGAAAGACGGCGATAGTAAAATACTGTAAAGAGCGTTAGCGCGTATGATTCTCATCTGCACTAAATACAATTTTTTGTATATCTACATTTGCACCTAATTTATTAGAAATACATAACTAATAAAATTTACCAAAATTCTCTCGAGTTCCCATGAAAATATTTTGCTTTTACTCTTCACTCCATATAAAGTAACATTGAAAAAAGTATTATGGATGTGTGCTGTAAAAGGAAAGCTGAAATGCAAAACTGAATTCGAGCAAAGTTAAAACAAAGGTACTTAAGACAAATTCTAATTAATTATTGTGTCTCTCTCAAAAGCTTTCCCCCTGTTTCCATTTCACAACTTTGTTTCGTTTAATTTAGCACTTGGAATCAACGCAAAATGCAAAACAGCAGCACTGAATGCCTTTATCATTTCAATTTATTAATATCTTTATTTCTCCAATACACATTTATAAGTTATTGAAAGCAACATGCCATTATTCTCAGTGATTGAAATACAGACACATATTATGAATTTAAAACATACCTACTTAATACTTACTATGCTCTTTCAGTTACACCTCAACTACATGACCATATTATAATTCATTACACGGATGTTAGAGTTCCATCCATGAATAAGTTCGCCTGATCTTCAATCCAGTCAATATAGTATGCCACTGCTGTGAAAACTCCAGGATAATCGGGATGACCGCATTCTGTAAATTCCAAAAGCCAATGGATGGCAAAAAATGAGTTATAACTTTGGGTTGCGAGTGTTATAAGTAGGTTTAACATACCGTATCCAAATGATACGACACCAGCAAGATATGAAGGATTGCTGTTCGCTGCAGGTCCTCCCGAGTCACCATGACACGGACTTTGTTCTCCATCCGGTGTGGCAGCACAAATCATACTCTCTGTGATATTCAGATGAAGAGACTCCCACGCAGATTTGCAAGCCTCATTGCTGACAACAGGTAGTTCTATAAGTTGGAGATGTTTTGGTGATGGACCATTATTATACAATCTACCCCAGCCAGTGACAACCAATGATTGTTCTGTAGTGCTCTTCACTTGGGATGGCAGAGGAATCGTTGATACATTTGCATTTAGATTAAATGGGGTTTTGAAGAAAAGAAGAGCTATATCGTTTGCTACATTTCCATAGTCGGGATGAATCACCGCTTTAATTAATTTTCTAGATTGTTCTGCGCCAGATTGGTCCTCTAAATCAAGATCCCCTGCGACGACGTAAATGGGACCTTTAGTGGAACTAAAGTCACCAAAGCAGTGTGCCGCTGAAACTGCAAGTTGGATTCCGCTGACTTCCACCAATGACGCCCCACAAAAATGACGACCACCTTCAAACTGTAAACTAAGCTGGTATGTAACTTCTCCCGGATGGACTTCTCGCCCGCCTCTAATTCGAGTAGATGGTGCTGCTTGTAGTCTTGTAAAAGTTGCCATTACGACTACAACTAGCAAAAATACTTCTTTTGCAGACATTTTTGCGGTTTTAGAATAGAAATAATGACTTTAAATTATAGAATATACAAGTTTAATCGAAACGCTCTTGGTTTTGGCAAAAATGATATTGGACTTTATCAATCTGTCTAATAGACTGCAAAGTTCAAGTTTGATCAAATCATTTATATACTGTGATTTTACTCTAACCAACCGGATCATATACATCATCTGCCCTTCCACAAGTTTTTAATATTTTAATGTTCTAAAATTCATTCAGTTGTTGCTTTCGATATGAATAAAGTAAGCGTACATAAAACAAAGAGTGCAATAATAGATGCCATATTTCCATTAAAGCATATAATAACGTGTATGGTTATTGCTCAAAAACATTTTTATGACTGTTTATGTTTATCTCAATGTTCACGAAAGATTGAAACATTTAAGCAAAATTAAGTAGTTAAGTTTAGTAACTGTTGTCAACGAACAATAATTTCTATACTGCTGGAGTCCCGAGAGAGATTGCTTTGGATACTAGCACATGTAGCTCATTACAGTTCATAAAACATTAGATTATAAATTTAAGCGCAAAAATTGGAATATACAAATGAGTTAAAATTGAGAGCTAACAATTTTCCATAGTAATGAATGTTCTAGGGGCGTATCCTATAATTTGACAATTAGGCATGATCACAAACTGCAAACTAGGTTTAAAATAATTAAGCTTAGAAATTGAATAAAAACAACTTTTACAATTTAGCAAAATTAATGTTTTTGTTATACTTAATTAATTGGAAAGCATAAAACATGTCTACGAAATATGAATATGAGATGAAAACAAAGGAATCATACGAAGAGTGAGGAGTATAAAAATTGCGAAATTAAGCTGAGCTCTTTATACAGTTGATATTTGCAGATGAGAGAAAAGTAACCAAAAGGAATGTACGGGATTTTTACATGAAGATTGCATTTTTTTACCCAATGTAAATTCACTTTCAATGAAAAAATATATTATGGGCATGTGCTAGTATACAAATGGTAGTCAGTAAATGGTAGAAAGTGCATGGATGAAGGGGAAAACTAAATGCTCAATAAAACAATTCTAATTCAGAACTTTGGCACCTTTTATAGTCTACATGAAAGAGCAATGGATGAATAAGTAGACGAAAAGTAGCTGAATTTCTGATTAAATTTTAAAATCTCATCTCGCAATATTCAGTTAGTATTACTGATTGTGGTCATTCCATCAGGAGTACACTATCAACTATTACGTCCCATTATTTCTATTATCTAATTATCTTTGCCTGCAGGAATGTCACAATTCAAAGAATAATTGACGTCGTTTTTCATCTGTCAATATAATGTGCGAAGATTTACCTCAAACAAAATTCATCAGTGAAAGTGAGGTTTGCATTGTTTACTTTTTATTCAATGATAAATAATGGAAATCACATAATTTGGAAAATTAAAGTTTACGAGAGTTCATGACATCTCTCAATAATGTCGGGTTTTACGCCATTATGTGTGAAGGAAAATTAGCCTATGCATAATGCAACATTTTTAACGGACATTTTCCCGTCATCTATTTTTGCAAAGATCCCTTCCGTGCTATTTCCTTCGTAAGTACTTGTAATCCAGCCCATATCTCCACTGACGTATCAACAATTTGCTCTGCAGGTAGTAAGAATCCATGTCTTCCTGTATCCCTTAGCTCCAACGTGTATACAAATTTAAAACCACCTTCACCTTTAGCCCAATCCTGACTTGTCCCTGATGCCAGATCTGATAAAAAAGGAAACATAGAAGGCTAAAATAATACGAAGGAATGGTTTAGAATAGAATAATTTTGATAAGTTTTAATCATTATACATAAAACTGTTCCTACACTTCCAACAGTGTAGCTCATGTTAAAATAACTTTTCATTTCGGCAACTGCAGCTTGTGCTACTTCCAAAGCTTCACTATGATCTTCAGGTGGCGCTGCAGTGTATCCCCAAGGCGACATCCAATACTGGCCGTAGCTGTGTAGAGTGACGTATGCTACCCATGAAACATTTTTAGCCTTATCTAGAATGTAATCTCGAATAGCTTTAGTTTCAGGTTCGGAATATGGCTTCGGTCCATGGTATCCGGAAGAACATGGGTCATCACTAGTGCCAAGTTCACCCCAATGAAACCCAAAGTTTCTATTTGGATCCACCCCGATACACGTCGTGTTAAGCCAGTTACTTCTCGTTTTCCTCCATAAGCGATCAACCTCGTGGGAGTAAACGAAGCCGTCTGGGTTAACGAAAGGAACAAAATAAAAGTCCACGTGCTCCAAAATATCAGGGTACGCTGTGGAATTGGTCACGAGTTCGTTTATGATGTATGTTATGACCGCTGTGGTTATATGTTCACGGGCATGAGTGGTAGCATCAATCCATATTGCAGATTTTCTACTGTTTCCATTACTGGAACCTCTTCTAGATACCTTATAGACCATCAGATCCCTTCCTTCCAAGCTTGTACCATACTTATCAGAGGTAATTAGAATATTAGAATTGTTTACCGAACCCACTACCAAATTGGAAAGCCATGTATTTATTTCATCCCATGTGTGATACTCTTCCCAATTCATATCACATTTGGAACCTGCATTTGCCAATTTTCTCTGTCGCCCCTGCTCCAGAAAGATTTCCACATTAGGTATCATCGTGTAAAATGGTATTCCAGAGTCCTGTAGAACACTCGTCACTTGATCATATTCCATTGGAGACAGCATCACATCAGCATGTCTACTCCGAGAAGGTTTTCTCCAGAAGTCATATTTATCTTGAGCGATAAGCTCATGGATGACTTGAAAATGACCCGGTGTTTCTGGAGATGCTCGTATGACTTGATATCTGTAATTCAATATTAATCATACAAATTGCATGACAAAAAGGCTTAGTGAAAGCAAGGAGGAGTATTTAATTTTACCCGTGATAATGTTTCAATTTATCTGCTGGCAATGCTGCAGCGTATGAAAACAAAAGAATGCACCCGAAAACTGTAATAGTTTGAATTGGATCCATATTAACTTATTGAATTATAGAAACTTTGGTGTATATTCTACTAGCAAATTGTGTTTCAAAACAGTAAATATTAGTGAGTACTGCGAGTTTGTTTACTCGTTGGTTCGGCTTATGTATGGAACCTTTTTCTATTAAACTGACATTAGGTTTTCCTTCAACAAGTTTTTAATGAATGTTTTCAAATTTATGGCATTATTATAGGTGTTTGTTTATGAATAAAGTACGTACATGAACCTAAAGCAAAGATTTGAAAGTAATACAATGATATGCTTAGAAGATGCATGCTAGAAAGTATTTTACAAAAGCAAAAACAGATGCTGCAAATTTAACTTAATTGCTAAAAAAGACTGAAACATTTATGGATAATTATGACTAGGGCATTTATGTAGTAACTCTTACCAGCAACCAATATGTTTCAAATGAACTTTTTACTGTTGGATTTATGTCTATAGCCCAAATACTGACAATAATCCTGAGAGCTTGTCTCTGAATAACCGCACAAAACACGCGTAGCTCAATAGTTCATAAAACTTTTATATATTTTAAACATTAATAATGGAAAACATAGAATACATAATTAAAATAAACAAGTGTTCATAGAATCTGTAAGCCAATGAATACATGTATTGATTATTAATTGGAGACAAATCCACCTGCTGAAGGCAAATTCCATAATTTCGCAAATGGTCATATGATTGCAAACTAGATTTATAAATGTGCGTTTCAAGTTTCGCTAATCCGAAGATCATAAACTTATATGAACACTTAAATGAAGTTACATACTAGAATACAATATGCAATGATTTCGTGCATAAAATTGGGTCAAACAACACACTTTATAAAGATTTTATCAATTGAAAATAAAGATATAAGATAGTCAAGAATTTTATATTTATCTACCAAGAATAAGCTTTGGTTGATTTCAGTATGGACACATACATTAGACATTATACGGTTAAGGTTGGAGCATAAGGTAAATTCACTCTTATAACTTGTAGTTCACCTAAGCAATAAGTTTTTTTTTTCATTTTGGGGCAATAGAAGATAAGGAAAAGCTATTCAAAAAATTAATCGGCAATTATAGCTTGATGCTTCGTTTTAGAATTTGGAATAGAGCAATTGAGATACTTTGTCATTTATGTGAAAATAATATTACGTATATCTGGAACAAAGATACTTATCAAGGTCATGTAAAACATCAAACAAAACACAAAACCAGACTTGTGCTACTATCGGTCATCACCATATGACTGGGCTACAATGTAAGAAAAACTTGGCAATCCCCCAATGTCTCGAGTTTCAACCCCATAGGCCAAAAAATGTTTGCGGCGGTAAATGATGTCCTTAATTGACTTGTAAGAATTTAGTGACTTGAGTCCATCCAGTACTAAATTAACAGGCTCAAAAGCCACAAATTCTTTGTAATCAGTTAAAAAAATATATTATTGTTTTTATAGTAAGAAATTATCATAAAATCGTTGAAATAGGAATCTGAACAGTATATTTATATGCTCAACTCTAACCATGGAAACGTTGTAAAATTTGAACATTTTCTCACTTTTATTCATTCAGGCACAAAACGGTGGGCACCTTAACGTTATCAATTCTAATAAGATTCATCCTATTAATGCTGGTAAATTTGAAACTATCAATTCTAGTAATTTTTAGTAACTATTACACTATTATTGGAGCCTATAAAAACTAGTGAAGCTGAAGCTACCAGTACTAGCAATATTGAAATTGCAAATTCTAATAAATTGAAATGTTTCGTTTCAGGAGAAATTTAAGCTATCAGTGCTGAAAAAGCAGCTGTAACAGGCTGAAACAAGGTACAAAAGCACCAGACAAGTTTTTAAACTTAACGCCTTCTCAAGGTAGCGTGTAAATGGTCAAAAGCTCACAAAAACCGTTGAGTTGTTGTTGTATGAGTTTCCGTCCAATCAGAAGCTGTCTTTGAAGATTTAAAAACGTGTCTGGTGCCTTTATGGTAACTTATTTCGGCCTGTACTGATAAATAAGTTTTAGTTCATACGTACCCGGAAGCTCTGCATAACAATGGTTTGAGCATAAAAATGGGAGATTGGACTGAAACAGAGTTTACAATTGTGATATGACACGATTATTTCATATTTGAAATAAGTTTTTGTCTACGCATACCAGGAGGACCAAGAATTTAATTAAGTTTTAAGAATAAAAATGTTACTTAAAAGCCGAAACTGAGTTTTTCGAGACGCAGATTTTAAATTTTGAATCAATTGCGCTCAAATCCAACATTAAGTGCCACAAAATCACGATTAGAGCTCTGGTTTGTGAGTTGACGGCAAAATTTGGGATTTCAGGCATATTTTGACGCAGCAATTTTCAATTTGAGAATAAGAGAGAGCCTCCAACATATTTAGGCTTTAATTACTGATTTAACTTCAGTTTCAATTAAAGTTACGGTGATTTTAACTACTCATTTTACATTATATTTTGAACTCAGATTTTAGAAGATGTTTGTCTTAGTTTTTCCTTGTTCTTGTTTCAAAATTATGGAGGAGAATATTCTCCTTTTAATATAAATAAGTGTAATGGCCCAAGTAATTTTTGGTAGCCTGAGGGGAATTTTTAAAATTTTGTCCTGAAGGGATTTCATTGCAGCCCAAATATGCTGTATACCGGAGCCATTGTAGCCCACGACCGATAGTCGCCCAACTCTGCACAAAACGTTATAATGTTTTGTTTTATGTGAACTTAGCGAGCGAAGTTTTTGGATTCGATTGATGCTGTGCAAGGTTACCTCTCTTGTTGTTACACTATTTTATTTTCTGTAGCTCGTGTTATAATCGCAATCAATATGCATGCCAACGTCAGTGGTCACCTTGCCTTGTATGCTATCAGAGAAATTGTTTCATCGGGCTGGGATGTTGGGAAAGATATGTCTATGAAATATGAGAGGAAAACAAAGGAATAGGAAGGGCATGAAAATATAGTGTGAAGCATCAAATGAAGCTCTGAAGGTTTTATACAGTTCATTTAATTCGTTAGGGGAAAAGTGACCAAAATCACCAAAAGAAATAGTTGGAATAGAAATAAATTAAATTAAATTCTCACATTTACATCTCACGTTTTGACACTACTGAACTTGACTTGATGACAAGTTGAAGTTTATACCCACCACATGTCAAGGCCTGAGGAATTTGCTGATCCCAATAGTTAAGAGTAAATACAGCGAAATATTCATTATGCACGAAGAAATGATGACGTATCCCAGGAATTTCCAGAAAAAAAGTTAAAATCAAACTTAACACCAGATTGGCTGTAATACTTCTGTCCATTTCAAACAATTTTTACTTATAACAGTCAACTAAAAACTGAATTATTAAAACCATTAGTCATCTTTTTGCTTTCCCGCATTCGTAAAACATCATCCTACATCACCAATTCTAGCTGTTAAAGTATTTTTTAACCTAACACTTAAAAAATTGAATCAAGAATAGTGAAATGGACGGGCCTGCTACTTATGCATGGGTCGTACCCATAGTGGACGACACGCGTGTAAAAAGTGCACTGATTTCCGGTCGTGCGTTGCGTGACACAATGACATGTGGAGCGATTGTAGCTGTAATGTCAACCTCCGTTTCAAATCAATTTGTGAAAGAGCTTGGCCATACCTTTGAGATGGTTCTGATTAAAGAAATAAAACCTGATAAAGCCATCAACACTGATGCTGTTGGTTTTCCACTTGACACGGAAACTCTTTTTACTTTACATAAAAGCACGCCAACGTTTTCAAAGCTGATTGTTATTGACCCAGAAATTTTTGTGCTGCGACAATCCGACTACTTATTTGATTTAATTGGTGGTGAGCGAGGGTTCCTGATGAAGGATAAACTTGGAAGGGTTTTAGGGGCTGGGATTTCCTCTTGTGCACAATGGCATGTTAAATGTTTATCAGAGTTTTACAAGTACAAAGAAAACTGGGGAATAGTAAATATTGACAATATGACTCATGCCGATTGGGAAAATCAGGAAAATGTTCCTAATTTGATATGCTGTTTACCAGAAGAGTTTGAAAGACTAAAGCCAAATTTTATGTTAGAAATGCCGCAACATGAACAAAACCTGAAAAAGAATTGGGTTGCTGTGATTGGAATGTCATGTCGGTTCCCTGGAGCGAATTCTCTAGAAGAATACTGGGATATTTTGAAGAATGGGAGGAACACCAGTGGACCTTTGCCTGAGAGTCGGTCTTCATTTTGTGAGGGCATTGGAAAGGATGCGGTGGGAAATTTTCTAAAGTGTCGGGTAGACGAGTTTGACGCAGGGTTTTTCGGAATGAGTCCACTTGAAGCCACGTTTACAGATCCACAGGCAAGACTCCTTTTAGAAGTAAGCTGGGAAGCTCTAGAAGATACTGGAGTCAATCCGGAAAAATTGAAGGGCACTCCAACAGCAGTTTTCCATGGCAGCTGGCTTCAGGAATACAAAGAAGCGTTGAATGCTGCAAATCCAGACAAATCATCAAAGGACGACTTTATGAGGAAATACTTGGGAAATGCTTTTGGATGCACAGCTGCCAAGTTGTCATATTTTTATGGATTTACGGGTGACAATGTGGCTACCGAATCAGGTTGCTCAAGTACCATGGTAGCAGTCAATATGGCATGCCAAAGTTTACTGCGACGGGATTGTTCACTGGCTCTGGCAACCGGAGCAAATGTGATTTTGCAAATGGACGAAAATCAAAAAGTGTTGTGGGCACCCGACGGAAGATGTAAAACATTTAGTACCCACGCAAATGGTTATGGAAGGGCAGAAGGGGCGGCAGTGTTGATTCTCAAAAGATATTCTGATGCTGTCCGTGATAATGACAGAATTCATGGTGTAATTCTGGGAGGAGCGACGTCACAGGAGGGACTCAGTAAAAATTTCGGAACACCTACTGTTGACAGTGAGGCAAGAGTTATGCAAATGGCATTGGAGAGAAGTGGGGTGACCCCAAGTGACGTGAGCTATGTTGAGGCACACGCCACGGGAACAACGGTTGGTGACCCCATAGAAGCCGCTGCAATCTGCAAAGCGTATGCTTCACCTTCCAACATGAGGTCACAACCTCTTCTAATTGCATCTGGAAAAACAAATATTGGTCACACTGAGTCTGTCTCGGGCCTGGCAGGGATCATTAAAGTGTTGCTCGCTTTAAAACATGAAATGATTCCTCCTCACCTGCACTTGAAAGAAATGAATCCTCAAGTATCCTTTGACTCAATACCTGGAAAAGTTCCTACTGAAATCATACCTTGGCCTAGAAATGAAGGAAAAAATTATGCGCCTAGAATTGCGGGGGTGTCCAGTTTTGGAATCACTGGAACAGATGTCCATTTATTGATACAAGAAGCACCCTGTTTACAACAGCGCTTGCACATTCGTCTTAAAAACAAGGAAATGAGTACATCATATCCTCTAGAAATTCTTGCTTTCTCTGCAGCATCAAATTTGTCATTAGAAAAATTGGGATCTCTTTATCTAGCCCAAGTAACACCTAACAATATACTTGATATGGCCTTCTCAGCCAACACATGTCGCCATCATAATCTCGCCTATCGTAAAGCATTTCTTGTATCTCCAGTCACCGCAGACGTTATTCAAACGTATAAAAATATCCATGACAAGGAATCTAACAAGCCAAAGATTTGTTTCACATTTCCTGGAATAATTGGATCAATGGATTTCGCTCCAGCTCGACATCTTTACAATACATGTGCCACGTTTAGGATCGCTTTGGATGGATGCAACAGGATTTGGATGTCAAAAATTTGCACAGATTTATCCCTAGTGACAATATTAAATAATAACTGGACCGAATGCAAACCAAAACCATACGGCTGGTATGCTTGTGTCATGTCTATTCAATATTCACTCAGCCAATTATGGATTTCATGGGGAGTACATCCCGAAGTTGTTTTGGGACAATCCATGGGGGAGGTAACTGCCGCAGTATTGTCTGAAGCTCTGTCGCTTGATGATGCTTTCGAGATTCTACGCGCTAGCGAGCACCTTGTTGAGGATAACAGAGTTTCTCCTGGAGCACTATTGGCGCTGAGTTGTGATCTTGAAAAATGTCAACAGCTTATTTCAGAGCTTCCCAAACATGAAGAGATGTGGGCTGATGTAGCATTGGTCAACTCTTCATCACAAACTGTTGTGGCAGCAACTCTCAATAATTTGGAACTCTTAAAGAAAATTTGTGCCAAGAACGGCATAAAATGTATTCAGCTAAATATGGACTTTGCAGTACACTCCCGTCTGGTTGATGTTGGCTGCAGGAAGGCTGAAACTGAAATTTTTAACAGGATCCAGAGCATGTCATGCAAAATTCCGTACGTTTCCAGCGTAACGGGAGATGTCATGACGTCAGAAAAACTAACTTCAAAACATTGGTTCCAAATGCTGAGAAATACTGTTCAATTTTCCAAGTCCTGTAGGACAGTGGAACAATTAGGATGCAATGTGTTTATTGAAATTGGCTTAGGTTCTTCTCTCACAGCACTCACATTGGAAAATTTAAGCAGTTTTAAAAGACATACCTGCCTTCCAAGTTTCCATAGTACCAAAAATGATGACAGTTGTTGGTCATCTTTACTTAATGGTGTAGCTCAATTGTATACTTCAGGAGTTAATATTGAATGGGATAAATTCTACAGGAATACTTCGGAAAGGAAGAAAATAAGCCTACCCCACTATCCTTTCCAAAGAAAGTCATTTTGGTTTGAAAAACGAAAGAGAAACCCAGGAAATGCCACCAACGTAATCTCTGAATGTATTAATCATCCATTGATCGGCATGGCTCTACCTGCTAGCACAAGGACAGCTTTGTTTTTTAGCTGGATCAATAAAAAGAATGTTCCATTCATATACGACCACTTAATTGGTGAACAAGTTATACTTCCAGGAGCCGTACTTGTCGAAATGATTATGGCCTCAGTGAATACACAACTCAAGGACTCCGCCAAGAGACTGACGCTGAAGAACTTTCAAATTCATTCTCCACTTTCACTAAATAATGTGGGAAAATTGATGCAGACATTGATTCGACAAGTCGAAGGTGACGTTAAGGGTTCTTGGGACGCTCGAGTTTTTTCCTGCAATGACGAGAATCAATGGTCACTACATGCTTCAGGAAACGTTATTGCATCCGAAGATGTTGTGGATGTGTCCATTCCCATGCAACGTACGTGCATGGAAAATATGAGTTTGGAATGTGTAACGTTTTATAAGAAAATTGCAAGTGCTGGTCTTCAATTTGGTCCAAACTTCAAATCGCTATCGGACATTTATAAAAATGAAGAAGAAACTTTGATTCAAATTTGTATTCCTGGAGATTTTGAAAAATATTTGTTGCATCCCATAATTATTGATGCTATGATTCAAAGTTATATGTTTCATAAAAAGCTATATAACAAACTGCACGTACCAGTTAAAATCGGCAGTTTTACACTGAATCGGAAATTAATAAGTGTAAACATGACAACTTCCATTTATGTGTCTTGCAAAACTACTCAAGTTGGACAGGGGAATACAATTAATCTTTTAACAACCGAGGGACTTATAATTGCTTCAATGGAAAATCTTAGTTTTGCTTCAACTGATGTGGAGTCCGTCTTCAAAGCGGCTGGCGTATCTCTAAAGAACAATATTAATTATGTTCCTATCTACGAAATTACATGGGAACCATGTAAATATCATCAACCAGACTTGACCGCAAAGTTTGAAATTGTAAAGGATAACGGAAACATGAAACAATGGTTCATATTTCATTATATCCATCCTGTTAATAAAAGCGACAATCACCATCTCTCAAGTTTTAAGAAGGCTATGGCTCAATTGAAAAGAAATGTAAATCTAGCACCCATAAATCTCGTTTGTGACGATATGACCATTTTAGAAAACATTTTTAAGCAAGACATAGAAGGAATCATTTTTTGTATCCGTCAAAACGATTTAAACTCACATTCTGATACTCGAAGAATTATGGAACCTTTGTTGCTTATCTCAAAATACGCCATACAGAAGAAATATTCCGGATCATTGCCAAGACTTCACTTGGTCACCAGAGGATGCTGGCAAATCCAGGATGATATTTTCTTTCCTGAGAACGAAATGCACACTAGGATTGATATGTGTTTGACAAGCGTACTTTGGGGCTTTATGAGAACTCTCCGAATGGAGCTACCAGGAATCAATTCCAAATCTATCGATATCACTAATGAGAATTATTGCTGGGCTGAAATTTTAACTCATGAGATTTGGTTGGTTGACAATGAGACGGAAATATGCTACCGGAACGGCGAGCGTCTGTGTCGAAGGCTAAAAATTTTAGAGGAAAATCAATCCCCTCAGCTACTCATACCCGTTACGTTGGAAAAGCCCCAGTTTACCATAGAATTTCCGGAAACAAAAATTCTTTCTGATGTCAAATACAGTAGCCATTATGCTATTGATGAGCTATCACACGAGGAAGTGGAAATTCAAGTACGTTGTTCATCCTTGAATTTCAAAGATGTGCTTACAATCATCGCTTCCACTAAAATTTTTGAAAAAATGAAAATGCTGGGATTGGAATACTCTGGAGTAATCTCAAGGGTTGGTAGCGACGTGATTCAATGGAAAGTTGGAGATGCAGTGTTCGGTTTTAACCCACGGGAAAAGATTGTCGCAAGTCACACCAGAGTAAATCAAGATTGGGCGATAAAAATGCCACAAAATCTTACCTTTTCAGAGGCTGCGTCTCTTCCAACAGTTTTTATTACCGCGTGGTATTGTATGGTACACGTGGCAAATCTGAAGAGTGGTGACACCATTCTCATTCACGCTGCATCTGGTGGGGTTGGTTTAATTGCTGTACAAATTGCAAAGTACTTAGGTGTCAACATAATCGGAACAGCAGGAAGTAGGAGAAAGCAATCTTATTTGAGGAGTACAGGAGTTGGCCTTGTTTTTAACTCGAGGAACACCGAGTTTCGTGACAATATTCGACAAGCTTATCATGGAGTGTGTCGTCCAGTAGATATGGTTCTAAATTGTCTTACAGGTCCAGGATTCAAAGAGGCTTCTCTTGATCTTATACGGGATGGAGGCTATTTTGTAGAGATAAGCAAACTCGATATCTGGAGGGAAGATGATGTGAAGAAACTAAGGCCACTAGTTACCTATAAAGTGGTGAATGCCATGGAGTTTGAAAAATCATTGTACCAAAAATTAATGCAAAAGTTGACAGAACTTTTACATTCTGGAAGCATAAAGCCCTTGCCGTCTTCTATATATCATGCAGATGAGATTGTTTCGGCTTTACAATTTTTGCAAAAGGCAAAACACATTGGGAAAGTTATTTTGAACATACCACATATAGAATCTGTTCCAGGACCAAAGGCGTCGCTACTGTTGAAGCAGCAATTGTTCAATAACCGAAGTACCTACTTCATTTCCGGTGGAGTGGGTGCAATAGGTATTGCAGTTGCACGATGGATGATTTCCCAAGGTGCCAAGTACCTAGTTTTGGGAAGTCGTTCATCAATCCCGGAAGTGGCCAAGCACGTTATTAATGACCTCGAAAATGATACACAATGTAAGGTGGTTTTGAAGCAGATTGATGTTTCAAATTATGCCAAATGTAAAGAACTCTTTGAAAGTATTCATCAAGACGAAAATTTACCTCCCTTGAGGGGAATACATCATTGTTCTGGAATCCTATCTGACCAGTTAATCGTGAATCAAACATGGGAAAATCTGGAAAGAGTTCTCCGTGCAAAGGTACACGGTGCTTGGAACCTTCACACAATATCTACAGCTATGAAATTGCCGTTAGAATTCTTTGTTATGTACTCATCCATGTGCTGCACCTTTGGCAATATTGGACAATCAAATTACACTGCGGCTAATGCGTACATGGACTCATTAGCGGAAATGAGGAGACGAGCAGGTCTTCCTGCCCTATCCATCAACTGGGGTAAATGGGAAGTAGGATTGGGAGGGAATGTGGATGTTGACCTCCTTGTCGCTTTCTCGCTGGACAAAGGCATTCAAACTCTGGAGAAACTCATGACCACTCAAAGAAACACAAGTGGAAAGGGACTTGTAGCAGCGGGCATATTTAATACTAGAAATCTCCTGAAGAATGCTCCATATTTTGAAAACACTTTACTTGAGAATGTAGTGCTTACGTCTTCTTCCTCAACCGATTTTCAAAAGGATTCAAATGAGCATGAAATTGATGATTTAGAAATGAATAAGAACTACCCCAAGTTGAAGGAGGCTTATTGGAAAAAGTCGTCAGCCGAAGTGAAATCGACTTTGGTTTGTGAGTACGTCACCCGAATATTGTGCGAAACGCTGGGAGTCGATGAAAATGAAGTGGAAGACAATGTTCCCTTCAGCGACATGGGTATGGATTCTCTCATGTCTATTGAATTCACTAATAAGCTGTTCTCTCAAGTAGAAGATCACTCATCAGGATTCATTGATATGGAAGAGAACAATACAGTTCTCAACATTTGCAAATTTCTCACTTCGATTTTAGAGAGCAATGTAGGCAAACAACATAATCGTCATTCAAACTAAATTAGGCATATAAAACAGTGTAAATAATAATAAGTTACATACCGTAAATTTCCAATTAGACGCCCCGGCGTCTAAGAGCATTCGGGAATTGTTTAGTCCATAGACGCCCCGGCGTCTACTTGGAAGGGGCTAGTATTTGGAGGGGGCGTCTAAAGGCATTCAAAATTTTTTGACTTATGTTATGCCTTTAGTAATTTGATAAAAAGCATTGAAATATACAATCCTACCGTAGAGTGGTGTATAAAAGTGAATTCAAAGCTATAAAAATCTACATGTGAGGGCGAATTTTGTCGTTACTTCCATATACATAGGCGGATATGCACTGTTTTACATGTGATAGTTTATAGCATTCATTCTTTGACGAGGCCTCCATTTGGGAGGGGCTAGTAATTGGGAGGGGTGTCTAAGAGCAAGCGTCGATTTTTTAGTCCGTCGACACTGGGGCGTCTATTTGGGAGGGGCGAGTAATTGGAAGAGGACGTTTAATTGGAAATTTACGGTAAGTTGTTTGGTGCAATAAAGTTAAGTTTAATGAATAATTGTTTGGGAAACCTATAAAACTTGTATATGCAGCACAACAAAAATGGCACTACGCATTTTATGAAATTGAAAGAGTGGATTATTTTATGTTTCTCCGGCTTTTGAATAATTAATTTTTCACATAATGTCGTTATTTTGACAATAAATTGCAGAATTGGCTACTAGAAGCCCATTAGCATTTGTCCTTCAGTAGGTTTCCGGAACGTCAAAAAAAATATAACAAGTTAGGTTCCATTGGCATCCACATGACATAGTTAAGCTACTTGTGAAATAAGTAATGGAAAATTGAAGTAGTATCGCTTCTCTACAGTAATAGCTCTTTTTATTTGTGCAAGGAACCATTAATTATTCCATATTCTAGCTTGGTTTTTAACGTAATAGCAAAGTATTATGCATATAAAAATATTAAGGTTATTAATTGTATAACATGGAAAGTAAGAAAGCATTCTTGAGTCTTTTGCAAAAATTGAAATTGCTCTAAAAAAAATACATGTCACGAATGAATGCACTTGAGTAAATAATAATGCATAATTATTGGGGTTTTCCATTTAAAAACCCTCAAGCTAACAGTGCGATTATGAACGCAATGAAATGCCTGAAACCCAGGGCAAATTAAGCTTTTTTCAACAACAATAATAATTGTTACGCAATTTGTTTACTTGAATGATGCCCGTATACTATAGGTTACTATTATATGATTTTCATATGAAAAGTTTACATTTTAGTTATTGTTAAAAAGTATTTGAAAATTAGTAAAAATACATAAGTGCTTGAATATGATTGGAGAAAATTTAAATATGTATATTGCGATAAAGAAGCGAGTATATTTTATTTAGAATGGACGTTGGCAAAATGGCATATTCACAAACTTGATACTCCATTATTCTCATCAAGTGCGGTCAAATATATAAAATGCATGACTTTCAAAGTATCTGTAAGTTTGAAGTTTAATCATTATACTAAACGTTTGTTTCGCTATACTACAAGCGCTGTAAACCACATTTCTATAGAAAGATTTAAACACAAATTCATGTACAATAAAACTCAAAGATTTTATCTCTTTTATAATTGGAGTATCTTGCACCTAATTAATATGCTCACGAAAAAAAATCTATGCAATTGACTTTTCACATGGTACAAATAAATGCACTAAATTCCCATTTACTGGGAGCCAGCTTACTGGACCATAATATCCGCATTTACCGCGAAATAAAACTAAAATATAGACTTGGTGATATCTCTGGCAAACATTCTGGTATTTTCTGGAGTTTACATACTTCGCACTTGTTACTCAATCTCTACTAGATAGGGAGGCATGTTTCAAATTTGCATGATAGTCAAATAAATAATATGTTATGGACAACTCTCACGTGTAAGTGCGTCATGTGGACTCTTGGAAGGAATAAATTGCTCATGGAAATCATCAACCAGTTACTTCTCCTGGAGCGAGGAGTAATTTTCTATTTAACGAGTAGTCAACAAAGCATATTTCCTAAGACAAAATAATCCCCAAATTATTTTCCAGACTATCACAGGGCTCTCCTTGGCTTGGAAAGAAGACCCACATAGATCCTTCCTGATAGCCAGATAACGAATGGAATACCACAGCTAGTTCCAATTATATCTTTGCAATTGAATACCAACCAGCTTAACGTGTTCGTAGAAGATGTTGTCCCTAATCAAAAGCATCCGCATTTCTACCCGTGGTTTCTATCCATTCCCGGAATCATTACATTTCCTTGCCTCATTGAAGCCACAGAAACGCTAATCTTATCACGAATCCGAGAAATATAATTGATGTTCTCACTTGGCATGTGAGAGATTTTTCAGCAAGCTTTATAACGAATTTTTCATTACCTCTTAAATATTAAATGTTGCTGCAAATTAGGCTTCTATTCTGCAAATATTCATGTACTTTTATTTCATTCCACATGTTTGGGCCTAAGATGGAGTGATTTGCTACATTTTTTTCAGGATAGCCTTGATTCTCATTGTAACTATTACTGGAGAGTTGATTACTGATCTTCCGAATCAAAATAAACACTAAATTAGATGGGAATATTGCCAGAATATAGGGGACAAAATAAGAAAATCCATATGAAATGTTGTGACACTCTCAAATTCATTTATTTTTTTTATGACGACAACTACCACTACCGCCTAGGAAAGAACTTTTCTAGAAATATTTTGGACAACATGATTCAGTCTTTGACAAGAGGTAGAATGTCTTCAATTAGGCCTGTTAAATTATGGAATGACATATAGGTAAATGAAAATAGCCTGATATGAGATTACATGCTTTTCATGCACGATCTTATAAAAGCCTCTGTGTTTACATATAATCAGTCATTAGCTGCATTTGTTTATTTTTCAAATAAATGTGTGTACAGGTTTTTTAAAAGTAAACAAAATAGTTCTAGAAACTACCACAAAGCTCAATGATGCAATACAAGAATAAGGCATAGTGGATTTTGCGCAAGTTTTATGCATGTTATTATCAAGAAAACAAATATTCGTAACAACTGCGAGTTTTAAGCATTTTTAACTGCGCCAAAGTCACCAATACGTTCAAATGATTGAGTATTAATTGCGGATTTTCAGTTTTTTACGCGCTCATTTTTAATGATTGTAATGCAACGTTGTATTTGCATCAAAACAACATTTAAGAGTTCACCGTGATTTTCAAGTAAATTTCCTCACGAAAAAACGATGGAACTTCGTAGATTGAGTGCGGACCTTTTATCACTTATTGTTGTAACTTAGATAAGATGAAGTCAAGATGGACCTAATGGTTTGGGAGCTGATGCAAATTTTTTGCCTAAATTTATGTTATATTTATTTTAATTGATTTTACATTTGCTCAGTCAGAGGGTTTTCCTGCATACTATCTTGACAAATATATGTAAAGGTTGAAAATGACGTGGAATGATCAATAAACAATTAAACAATATTACTTTTTGATATGAATTGGGAAAGACAGTGAGTAGGCGACAAAGTATTATGAGCTCTTTTGGCCATTCTTTGTCCCAAAATATGGCTTATAGATTAGTAGAAAATTGGGACCATATTTCGAATGGGATTCAGAAAGGCGGATAAATGGGTGGATAATGTAATAAACGACATGCATACTTAAACGGCCTACTGGAGTGGATAGCAGTAAAGTCATGGTGACAGACCAAGGCCAGTAGAACATCGTGAGAATTTTTTGCAATTTTCTCTACTAATCCACACTTCCACGATATATAGTTCTAGGTCTATGGTTACATATAGCATTTTGCTAGGGATATAAACTAATAATAGACTCAATTATTATTGATTTTTCCCGTTAATTAATAACTATACACATCGATATTGAGTGAAGGGAAATGAGGGGCTTTCTGACTTTTTGACTATAGAATGCTGCCTGCTGCCTTTTTGTTCACCTTCTGGAAACGTCTTAGTTGCAAAGACTCACTTCATTATCGACACTTCTCTCTATCCTGCTAGTCAATTATTTTGCGATTGTGATAGAATTGCACTTTTATGTCTACTTGAATAAATTTTAGTTGAACTTTTCCTAAGGTAACAAACAACTATAATTGTGTCACTTGCGTAAATACAGTAGTAAATTCATTAAATTACAAAATTACTATAGTTACAGTTAAAAACACTGTAGAGGTGGGAAATAATGGGAAAGGAGGAAAATAATATACTGCGTTCTCCGTACAAACCTCTGGTGGACTATAAGGGATGCTCAAATTTACCCGAACTGTTGCTCAAGGTGGCTAAGGAACATGCAGAAAATGGGAAGACTGAGTGGATGGTATGGAATAAACAAAACTCATTTTTAGGTCATGTCATTAAAAGTTTCTATAAAATATTATTTTCCTTGTGTACCAAACGCTTGCATACACAGGTAGACACTTTATCCGGAGAAAGCTATGATTTCGCCAGTTTTGAAGACCTCAGCAGACGAATTGCTAGCGCTTTCTATAAGCGTGGCTTACGCAAAGGAGATGTTGTTGTTTTCATGGAAATTGATATTGTGAAGCAGCCTGCGTTTATAACAGGTGTCTGGAGAGCCAACGGGATTTGTAGAGCTACTTACCCAGAGGAAGATGAAGAAACTCTTTTTGATCGAGTCAATGAGAGTCGCACAGGTTGTAATTTTTGCTCTGCGATTTATTACGCCTATATTTACGCCTAACATTTATATTACGCCTAACATTTATTATGCCTATATATCATAACAGGTTGGATATATTGTGAACCGTTCCAAGCTGAAATGTGTTTGCGGGTGGCAGAGAAAATTTACTGGGATGTGGAGGTGATTGTGACTGGTCCTCCTGGAGAAAATTTGCCACCTGGATGTACCTCAGTCTATGAACTTATGGAGGATGATGGCTCAGGTAATGTGCAACACAAAAATATTTAACAAAGGGCATAAATTTAGGAGTTTTAAAGACCTTTTAAGTTACGTATCAACATCTGTCAACAGAGTTCCCAGAGCCTGACACAACATTTAAGGACACGGCTCTAATTATGTGTACAAGTGGTACCACCGGTAATAGCAAAGGTGCTGTCATAACTCAGTCGGCACTTTTATGGCAGTTTTCTGCATGTGCTTATGGAATGCCACCTCCAGAAAACGACACTCAAGTTCATATGGTTTTTACCAAGAGCACTCACATTTCTGGCCTGGTGATCCCGTTTGCGACTTTACTGTCAGGACAACGTGTACACTTACTTACATTTATTTCGAAAGAAAGGATTCTACAGGTTGTGGGAAAGTACAAGCCCAGGCTCATTTTTGGCTTTCCCACCTTTCTCCTTCTAATTGCAAGCGAGGCTGAAAGCTTGGATCTGACAAATTTGGAATATATTATGGGATCTGGAGCACCGGTAACACCGGCTGTTGTGCAAGCTCTAATGACTAGTATACCGGGCTTGAAAAGTGTAGTAAACGTAAGAAGATTACATTTTAAGAAGATTAGGTTAAAGTTAATTAGTTGTTATTCATGAGCTAATTAGCGCGTCCTCTTCTTAGGTCTACGGCTTAACAGAATGCGCCCCTCTTGTAACAACTCTCGACTCTGACCACGGACGTCCACTAACAATTGTTCCAGACGGTACTATAGGAAAACTTTGTGCTGGAGCCAGTGCAAAATTTTTGGACGCTGAGACAGGCAAAGTTGTGGGTCCTGGAGAAATTGGAGAATTTTGTGTAAAATGTTCGGGTCTCTTCAAATGCTACTATTTAAACCCAAAGGCATCCAAGGCGGCATTCACTGAGCCACCTTGCTATTTCAAAACTGGTGACGTTGGTTACTATGACGAAAATGGTTTCATCTTTTTAGTGGATCGCGCAAAGGATATTTTCAAATACCTGGGGAATCACGTATCTCCCACGGAAATAGAAAATGTCCTTCTCGCACATCCTGCAATATCTGAGGTGTGTGTTGTCGCCATTCCTGACCCTGAAGGTTCAGGCTACATACCCAGAGCATTTTGTGTAAAAAATTCTCATTACCCTGGTGTGGAGGAGGTGACTGCGGATGATATTTTGGAATATGCTAATAGTAAATTGGCATCATATAAACATGTGAGAGGTGGGATTTACTTTGTTCCCGAATTACCGAAAGGAAAAACGGGTAAAGTGACCAGGCACTTGGTGGAGCAAATTGATGTTAATGCTTTGGAGTGACGATGAAAACAAAAACACAAGTGCTATGAAAAGTTGAGGGTTTGTTAGAGGTCATGCATGTTTTACATGTAATCGTTGTAATTTTCCATGTACATTTCAAAACAGGCTGAAGGAGTAATTTATCTAATGTGTGTCTGTTGAAACTTTTATTAGATTACCGTAGAAAAACAGTTTAATGGACATTATATAAAGGTTGCCGAAACATTCGCACTAAATCAAGTCATAGTGAATTAAAGTCATTACAAATTAATGGTTTCATAATTTTTGTAGAGCGGTTATTTCGTATCGTGGTCATACACTTAAGTACGATTACACCATGAATTTCTGATATCTATAAAAAATATTTTTGTGCGAAGCTTACATCAAAACTTGTACCTTCATTATTATATACTTTGAAAATATTTAGTGCATTTAGTAACTAAACAATGAGTGTTTCAGGTGCACGTTCAATAATCAATTTGGTTTGCCGTAGTATTTGCTTACCACTTTTAATCGTTGATTTTTAAATATTTAAAAATTTCTACATACAACTAGCATGTATTGTTACTCTAGAACTTGGCTACTTGAAAACAGGTAAGTAGACATGAAATATTAATTAGAACCATTATTAAACAAAAGTGAACACTATGTGTAGGAATATATTTTGATTACATGTTAGAACCGACTACTTTCATTTGTCATTAGAGGAAGTTAATGATGTGATGCAAAGGATCTGAACATAGGTACATACACGCTCCATTGTATTTACAACAAGGGACTTATATTGGTATGATTCTGTGCGTGCATTTTAAGTAGAGAGCTTTAAAGATGTTACTAAAGTCAGCACAAATTATTGTTGAGTGCACTGGAAGCTGACGTCAGTCATGTCAACTTTCCACGAATCTGGAATGCTTAATGGGACTAAAGAGATGGGTAAAGCCTACTCGGCCATTATTGTCCCAAATTGTGTACCAGTGTGTATTCTGCATTTGTATTGGTAAGGGCTAGTAAGAGCTTTCCTGATTTTAGGTATATTTATGGCTCAAGACGTACTTCAGTGGATTGAATACCAAGTAGTCATATACTAGAACTCAGAAACTAATCCAGACCAACGCAACGATTAGACTTGCCTCCAACTCTAACAAATATATATTGAAATACGCTGTGTGATAGCAATTAAGTAAACAAAATCTGCTCTATGTGTTCTGTAACTCTTTGTGTTCTGCTTTCTCTCAGTTGTCCTTCTGCTCATCATCAACAACTTTGCTCACTCAGAATTCCTAAGTATCTCTCTATTCTATTTCTCACCATCCTTGAAAGCCAAAATACGCAACTTTTTTTCTGCAAAGTGACAATTTTCCTCTTCCTGATAGCAAAGGATAGGTTTGCAACCACAGCATGTGTACTACTGGAATCGCAGATGGAAGCATGTCAGCACAACTTCGCATAACATTACTATTTTATGCTATGTTTTGAATTTCCATAAAAATTCGCCTGCTACCTTTCATTCTATCTACGATAGAATTATTCTAGCAACCAGTTGGTGGTCTTTTGACGTTTTAATGAAAAAGTTTTCCTGTACTGGAATGTCATTACTTATCAGTCTATCCTTTTAGCAGGTGGATAGTCGACGAGCAGATGGGTGTGGGTAAAGTTTTAGAAAACCAAAGGGTACAAGAAATAATTGTAGATATACATATAAACCATTAGTTCGTATGAATGTCATATATAGCTTTGATTGGCTTTCAAGCATTTTCTCTTTTCTGGGTTCTTTCCATGTTTATGTAGGTAGTTTGGTAGGAAACCCGTCTGAAAAATTAAACAACCATGAAGAAGATAACATGTAGGTACGTATGTCAATAACAAATAACTAGCAACTACAGTTATGATGGACTTCACATAATGGAGTATTTTGGTGCTCGTAATTATATGCTATATCTTGTCTACTACTATCTACCCATTTTTCTAAGAACCATCCTTTGAAAAAAAGCTAATTTCAATGCTTTATCCTATATGAGAACTAGTACATAATGTATTTGGATAGAGCATTTCGTTCTGTTTTGCTACTGCGTAGTAAACTACTACACTGTTTTATTTATATCGCGATTCGATTGATGGTTCTAGTAAAATTATACCATCAACTCTTGTTTCGTTTCAATTCTCTTTTTCTTTGAAAGTCCTACATTATTTATCCTTTGCGCAAAAAAGTATCCCCAAATCTTTGTGTATACAAAAGTGAAATCTAATTTAGGTAGTCTTAGAAAACTGATATCGTAGTAATCTCAAGTGTCTGTGTTTGCTTCATTCAACTTTCAAGAGTAGGCTACTTCCTCTAAATACTCTGGAAGGCTCTTCCAAATACCTCTTCACAACGACAAAACTGTTGTTCCTCTGCAAACGTAACACATTTCTTCCCCAACACCCATCTCCGTTGTCCTTTCTCTTCGTCCAGATTGTAAGCACCGCTACTCGAAAAAATAATGTCGTCATCCAGATTCTTTACATTTTCCTCATTTTTTAAACCAAACTTGCTTTCACTATGCATCATGCTGAAATAACAACAGAAAATTAGTTGAGCAAATAGGTATTCGCACTTTAAAATGTTGCTCTGCAAATATGTTGGGTCAATAAAGTAATACCTCGCATTTATAGCTGCTGGTCTTGGGAATATCTTAGGCAGGATGTATACAGTCCTTGGGTACTTTCTCTCATACCATCGGTGACAAAATGAATTGAAGCAAAATACGTTGAGAAACACTCGCCGATACTTGTCGCTAAGTGCAGTGTACAAAATAAAGTTACAGGACGCGTTTACAGCTACCAACAAATTGAAAATATTTCCCAAACCGAGTAAAACATTCTCCTCAGTTGACCCCGGTGACGGTGTGTACATAGACGTGTAAATGAGAACCGCTGCCGTAGGCAATTGGCAAATGAGGAATACAATTATGACGACAATCAACGTCACAGTGATGCGGTCCTCTTGACGCATCATCTATTGTAAACAAGAAGTGAAAATTTCCACTCAAATAAAATCGTTCTAAACCAGCCATGTTATGTCATGGCATCAGCCTTTTGTTGGTTTACACTATTATACTCCATAGGAGTCTAGTTTAGAAGCGTTTATCATTACCTGAAACTGACGTTGATGAAACTGGCAATGGGTAAGTGCTTCCCTTACTTTTCGGGATGCTCGAACTGCGTTGATGAGGAAAAGATTTCCAATTGCTAAAATGACCAAAGGGACTAGCACAAAGAACACTGTGCTAAACCAGTGATAAATCAAGCGGTATAATCCATTCTTTCCGAGCTCTGTATTTTCCAGGACATAAATCTATGAAAAAGAGAAAAGACAGCAAAAATAGCAACTTTCTCTTTTTGTACTCTTTGACAAGGACAGTAGTAGCTGTGACATAACAAACTTTACCGTCTCATTTCCTTCTCCCTCTGCTTCTGACACTGATTCCGTACGAACGGATTTCCACTCGAATGGGGTTGAAGCTGTTAGGAGGAAGCAAATGATGTACACTAGAATCGCCACTAATGCTGCTCGCTTTTCAGTACATGGTTTCTGGAAAATAGTACACAAATAATAGAAAACCAATGAACAATCGAAAATTTGATAGGTGGTAAACGATCCTCAAAGCTAAAAGATATGAAACGTAATTTCCGGTCATTTCATTTTAAGCTTTTCACAACTACCATAGTAATAAGCGCTTGTCGGTGTAGTTAACAGATATTTATATCATATAATGTGGAGTATCAGTAAAGTAAGAACATTATGAGGAACCAAAAATAAAACTACAAAAATTCCACATATTTTACTTCTAGTAAAAAAGGTATAACGACAAAAATGTTGATGTAGAGCTCGGTCCAACTTTCCGGAATGTTCTCAAAGGGTACATTTTTCAGTAAAAGAACGAAATCCATATTGACAAGTCAAGGTGTTTCCATGAATTAGAATCATCCCTAAGCTTTTAAAACTCGTATAGATTATGACATTGACATGCCTCGAGCTGATCGAATATTAATATGTGGGTTTATGATATTTTTAATATTTTTTACAGTTTTGGGTTTGATTTGATTAAAAAGTGGCAAGGATTTTGATCCCCAAGAGTATAAAGAAATTTTCTGGAAGGCTGGCGTGACCGTCGGGCTTATTTGTTTTGAGGAATTTATTGCTTTCACAGTCTCACGCTGAGTAATTGAAAAACTTTTCTCCTAGTCTCATAGTATGATGGGTCTCTAGTAGAACCTGTTTGAATTGAGTACGTAGGAGTTGGGAGGGTGTCGGGACTAGGGACAAAGAGTTTGAGGACACTGTAATCTTCATATAGTACGTGACATCTGTAATATGATTCTGGCAATTTATTAAAATCAATTACTAAAGTAAAGCATACTTTTTACGACTGCCTTAAGAAGTCATCGCTTATTTACATCATTGAACACCTTCCGTGTGTGTCGAAAATCTGAAACTTGTGCTAGAGCTGGAGCTAACTGAGCCCTCCTCCGCAATTACTTCCTGAGAAATTCGATTACTGAAAACCGACAGTAAAAGATACACATCTACCTGCATTGTAAACACAATCGGATGCTTCTAAGTTAAGCCGTAGCCTAGGGCAATGATAAAAAAATTATTTGCAAAAATTCTAGGGAACTGAAATTATATTGCTCAATTGAAACTCTGTGTGCGTCCTTTATCACTGGCAAACATAAAATGACTGGTTTGATTCAAAAAGCATAAAAAGCATTTCCATATTTATGATGACTTTTGCATGTGTGTATTCAAGCAGTCGTTATGTCATTATTCCAGACATATTGGGAGCCATCTTTTTTAACGATTTTTGCCTTTTAATAGCTTTCACTGTTCACATCAACGAAAAGCATTGATATTGATCATAGCGAATCCCTAAGACGGGTTGGCTTTTTTGATGTTTCGGAAAGCATAACGACGTGTTGTGATGCGATGATGATATAACGTGGAGTTCACTATTTGCAGTTGGTGCAAAGTCAAGTTTGGAGAAAAAATCCACTTAGGGTAACTACTGATGTGAACTTATGTTTCTTATAACATGCTGTTATATATAAATCTTGAGAAAGAGATGATACATGTTTAAGTGAAATAACTGGACCGTGACAGATGTTTTCTTTCGCTTCGCATAGACATGCCACCTAAAGCGTAGGCATAACCAAAGTTGAAGAAAATTGCAAAGGTGGAACATATAGACTTTCGCAATAATATTGCACAAGAGCATAAGTACACTCTTGCAATGCTAAAACAGATTTGATTTAGCATTAGGCACGATGACATTAGTACTATGCTGTCGCAAAGCTAAACAGTTCCTTTGAACTCGTATCATTGTACTCCAATTACTGACGTAATTGTTTATAATTAACTCGCATGTTGGAACTCATGATTTTGTTACAAACAATATGATTAAATTTTTATTTTTGCAACATCGGTTTGATCAATGTGATTTTATGTAACATTAACACATGGTATACGTATGTTTTAAAAGACTCCGTTTTACGTGCATTTTCGGTAATTAAATTCGCATGCATTAAATCTATTAGTACCTTGAACACACGTTTCTTCTTCTATAATACAAGTTGTTGCTCTTCTAATATTAAAAAAGTTTTCGTCACTTTTAGCGTATTTTGTTCTTTTTGTTGATTTCCTTCTATTCGCAATAGTTTATTTCAAAACTGCCTTTCAATTTCATTGGATATTGCATGCTTTTACCCTAATTAGGTGTCTCTAAATAGTACACAAAAGCAAGAGTAAAAATAGGCTAGATGTCACGGGATCATTTCCAGGAGAGTATGTATTTTTTGCAAACATGACCATGAACCCTATGAAAATTGAAAAGCTCCTGTAATTTGGACAGCAAGGTAGATATGTACTTAACTTAATACTAATAGTTACACAAGCAAAAGCTAGTGGGATAATTATTAGTTATCCTAGCATCGTAGCCGTAACTGCACATTTATGCAGCAAATGACATTTTTAAAAGATTTTACTCTTACCTTTCCAAGCATTGGATGACAGACAGCAATGTAACGTTCCACGGTGAACGAAACCGTTAACCAAACAGATGTAGAACCTAAAATGTGATAAAAACAGTCATTTTGGTAATATAATTAGTTTAGGGTAAACTATTAGGAAGTTTTGTGTACATTAGCATTGTAATTTTTGCTTTAAATAAACTACGCAGTTTTCGCTTTTTCCTCGTGATTAGGTATTCAGATAATCTGGTAAAATGCGATCAGAAAAGATAGAGCATGTTTTTGTAACGCATTAGATTATTTTGCTGGAAATCTGGAAAGTATAAGCAAGAGATCACCTTTGGTAAGAAAGTGAATGAGCAATGCTTGGGCTGCGAACTAAACTAACGCCACGTTTCTATCCAATAAGTTAATTCATGCAATCATGTGTAAAACAGGCAAACAACATTACCATGTCAGAAAAATATTCTGTAGGACAAGGCAAGTGAACTGTGTAATAATAGGTGCACAATAATTTTCCAAGTTATAACTATGAATGACCTCCAAAAACGTAGTTTATCGGATGATTCAGCTTTATATCACTGGCGTGGTAAACAAATTTCATACTACCTAATACATAATAACAACGATATCAAAACCGGCAAGCCCTGAAAATTCAGTTTTATACAAAAATCATAATAATATCATACAGACAAATTTTGATGCATTTATTCAAATCCAAAAATGTTACGTCTAACCTCGGGTAAAAAATATGATGGTGAATTCAAAATTTTATTCCCAACACAATCGTATGCTTCCAAACTCTCGCGTTGATTCAGTGCTTATGCTTCGAGTTATAGCATTCGAATAAATTGTACTTTTCTGTTGCAATTGAATAATATTTAGGCTAATTCAATATAAAACTATATATAACTGCCTTATATGATGGAACTAGATTCCAAATGTGAATGTGCTACATATAGTACCAGCATTTTCAACCAAGCAAAATGATAGTATAAGTTTAAAGTTTATCGAGTCATGAAATTTGTGAGACATGATATTATGCTATGACACAATATGTAGATAAGAAACTAGAAACATCATGCAACTTTATTACTTATTAAATTTAATGAGCTTGTTGGTTTCTGAATTTTGGATTTTTCTCTAAAATGAGAAATAGTATTGACTAAAGTAAAAAGTTCATGCTTTCACTGCAAAATGTACCATTGCAAACTAAATGAAAAATCTTTGAAATGGCAAAATATTCTACACACCTTATATACTACGAAACAGAAATCAATAGCTTATATGGAAAAGTAGCATAATATTTTACATCCTATCGGTTCAGTTTCAATTTCGCCATTGCAAATGAGCAGCAGTTGTAATATCCCTGCCATGAGGTTTTCCTCTTATTCTTCATATCATGTGTGAATTCTAGAAGAAGGGCAAGCAGCATACATTACCTCAGTATAAAATTCCACTTGGATTTGCACTCAGTCGTGAAAAAATTAAATTATCCCTGGAAATTCATACTTGGTTTATATAAACCCTTCATATTTTTTAATAATGATACAAATATGTAGTCGTACAGGAGCATATCATATTATGTAGATGAAGCTGCAATATATATTACCAGGGTAATATTTTGCCATACGTTTATTTTTCTTACAAAAGTCAACTATCTTCACTGCAATTGACAAATGCCACGGTAATGCTTAGATTCATAAGGAAGCTGGTGGTGGTACTATATGATATGCTTCACAAGTAACTCGTTAGTATTTTCTCTGTTTGTCTGTCCATATGACCTATAACATATTTCAGACTAAATTAAAATTTTGTTATATGAAATATGTACTTCCGGAGCAAGGAAACTGTATAAACTATAGACCACATTCGTATGGATATTTCCCATGATTGGTTTAAATCTCAATTTCCTTTACTTAATAATTTCTAGTCTCCAGGGCAGCGTTTCAAACTTGGCCTTTTAGACTCAAGAGCCACCTGCTAAGGTCCCATAAGGAGCTTATAAAAATACGTGGATGTGTTACTAGAGAAATTTTGACTCTATAGGGAGTGAGTGCATCAAGAATATATTTACTTTATTATCTTCAAGGTTGAGAATGGTCTGGAAGTTGAAGTAAAAATATGACAATGGGAAGGAAGCTTATTACATTACGAAAGAAAATTTCTCGAATTACTTGATGCATCGGTAATCCATAAGCCAAATGGAATATAATTCCAGTAGACCTGTACTGACTTCATGCAATCATAATGTTTCCAGGACATGGAGAATGAGAAGACTAGGAAAATTAGGTCTGAAATGGCGAGCGCTGTGAGGTATCTGAAAAGACAGTTAAGAAAATCCATGTTGGCATTATGAGAGATACATATAATCGAAGCTTATGGAAAGGTGCTTAAATAAAAATTGATTGACGGCTTACACGTTGGAAGACACCCGCATCTGTCTTCTTGTTAAAATATAAATAGTGACTGAATTGCCCAAAACTCCGACTATCACGACAACAGGAACTAAAATAAACTGTACCCAGAAACGGGTCGAATCTCTAAAGATTGTATCCCAGGTGGCTTCCATATTTAATAAAAATGGCGGATCACTAGAAGAATTGTTATAACTTTCCATTTTGGTAGATTTCAGGTAAAACGATGCACAAAGTAGTTTGATTGTGTAACTGAGCGGAAGTGAAGTGAGAAGAACAGCGATAGTAGGATCATTCTTTTCTAGACCTTTCTCTTTAATTGCTGGTTATCCTGACTGGCAGTTCCCAAAGGGAAATTTTTGAGACTGTTCAAAAGTATGCACCTACACATACTCGTAATGGTTGAAAAAGACCATTTCTTATAAGGAGACGAAAATGAGAGTTCTTTCTTTCCGGGGCAGTTTGAGACTTGTGCAATGTTGAATGTTGTGTCTGAACTTCTTTTTAGGAGTGCTCTCAACAGATAAAATGGATCACGATTTCATATATTATCATATCCACCTCCACATCTGAGTAAAGAAGGAAAGTTTTTGTTCTTTTTAATTCTGTGAACGAACACTTGAAGAAAGCAGGTCGCTTTTGTAGCGATTCTAACACAAGATGACAAACAATTCTATTATGCTGAAAACGAGTGGGTATGCCTCTGATAACATTTCTTTGTACTTTAATTAAAATTTAAATGTGATAGAGCTTTTGACACAAATTTATTTCAGACAATTGTCCTAAAGTAGTGTATGTATAAGTTATTAGTCACGATCTTTCCGACAGCAGACATCAAAGGTTAAAATGCTTTTAGTAAGGTATAATAACAATCATGTTTTTCAAAGAACACTTTTATTGAAAATTTTGTATTCTATAGTCCATTTCTCCTTGAAAGATAGTACTTTATGTAGTAGCGTGAAAGATTAAATTGCCTATAAAATGCAGATTATTTATTTACTCAATCGACAAAAAGCACTCTCATTAAATTTATGACGTTCCATGGGATTTGAAGAAGTGATAAAAGTTTTATACTTTCTCTTTAGTTTTCCCCCGAAACTTTCACTTGTCACTAAAATAGGTATCTTGATAAGTGCAATTATAAGCCGAAGATGCAAACTTACAGTGCCTGAGTAAATTGAGATGAATAACAGCAATTGCTTCCAGTCTTCTGAAGAGCGTTTTTGTTGGTGACACAAACCACTTTGCATAATATATAGCACACCATATTTCTCACACAAGTTCCTTTACAAGTTGTTCTCACCACAGAATTCGCCGAGTGATTTGTACAAAGAAGCACATCACGAAACACTCGAGTGATGCTGACACGAGCCACATCTCCACAACTCTGAGCCAGTTCTCTGGAGTGACTTGGTACATAGGAGGAGAGGAATCTCTAAAGAGCAGCATCACAGGGAAGCCTAAAAGTGGAAGTTGACGTAGTAGATGGAACAGAGTAGCTGCGGAAATGGATGTCTTGCGATCCCCATGACAGGCTTTTAAGAGCACCACCCAGACTTTTGCCATAGTCTTAAAATGAGCTTCTAACTTTCTTTTACACATATTGATATGGCTTTCACAATCACTTTCACTTGTTGAGTAAGAGATATGATTCCAATCCGTTGGCTGTCCGAAAGAAAACATTCATTTACTCATACGCTTCTCGTCCCATAACATCTTAGCTGATTATTTCACGGCTAAGTAATAGCACTTTGCGTACATTTTATGGCTTACATTTTGCGTTATGCTTCTTAAACACTAATGTAATCGAATTAAGAGAGGATATTTCTGTCTCTGAACTCTATAATCGCAATGTATTTTTAGGGAATATACTCAACGAAGCTACTTAAATACATTGTGTACTAAATTTTCCACTACAATAGAATATTCTTGGAAAATCACATTCAACTTCTACCTGTTTCGATACGATCAAGTAATAAAGTGATCGCACTTTTCAGAAGCCCATATCTACAGTAGTTTGCAACACATAATCTTCATATAACAGTAAATTAAGATGACTGATTATGTGTAGAGCTAATATGTATGTATGATGAAAGCATCCTAAAGATGTTCGTGATCCTATTAATAGAGGATTCTGTGTTAAAATATATGATTAATCTATAAGCTCAGTAGTGTTTAGTTTGGTTTGAAAAGTACGTAAAAACCCAGTTTTGCCATCATATTTTATTCAAAGAAACATCTCTTGACCTCTTCATAATAGAGTTTATTACGAACTTATCGCAGTGTTGAGCTTTTACAAAAGCTGTTAGAATTATTAGCACTGATTTAATTATGATGAAAGCAAGCAGCTACATTGTAGTCTTTTGTTTTCTTGCTTCCTAGACTCTCAAGTAGAATGATTTCATTACAACTAGAACAAACACAACAGTATCCCTACATCTTCTACGAATGAAACCTACGCAAAAGAATAATAATACTTAGCAAGGTTTCTATAGTTTGATCCTTGATCCCAAACACGTTCTGTTATGCTAATGTTTACTGTCATGGTAAGTACACAATTCGTCAAGTATGAGACATATATAATAATTCCGAATCATCATAATCATAATTCACCTTGTAAGCAGTACCACCAAAAAACTGCTTTCTCAATGTAGCTCTCAAGTATCTTGGGAAATCTTTTCACATATGGAACGTAATAATTTTTTTGTAACCTCTGTAGTACTTACTCCATATGTTACTCCACTTGCATGTAAGATCTGTCTTAGGCTTTCACTGTTATTTTTTAAAACTTTCTCCAATTCAAAGGCAAGCACTTGAACAAAGCTAGGTAGATATATGGTTCTATGAATGTACAACTTGTCAAGAGTATTGAAGAGTTTCTTCTTAACATCAACATCGAGCCTCAAGCATTTTTTCTTGCCCTTTCGAGCTATCCCCAGCATCACATAACTAGCTTTTCTGAGAGATTTGATTAAGTATACTTGTGTCGATGAAGTGTAAATACAGAGCCTTTAATGACAAAAATGTAAAACTGAATAGCTAAATCAACAGCTTGACTTGGAGTGATACGCTTTCGTCCCTTGTGGATAAATCTATTGTATAATGCAGCAGTGAGGTCAACTTTATGTGAAAGCAAATGGATGTAAAATATAAAGATAAATATTAAGTTGTTTGTCGGAAAGTAACATATCTATAAGATTTTTATGCAATGCATATTTTTTGCGTATAGACTTGTATATTATAGATGCACACAGAGACCTTGCACAACCTGCTTTTAACGTAAAACATTACTTTATAAAGTAAATATTTTTCATCTAAAGATACATCACATAATAAAATTATAGCTGTATTTCATCGTTTACAACTATTCAACGTTTTGAGATGGTTGACGTTATCTTTAGGTTCGCCTGGCTGCTTAGCTGGGGCAGTATGATATTTAGATTCACCAGCTTGACGTAGTTCATATTATAGATGAATAAATGGTATTGAGACGATTTCTGCAGACATGTTTTCTGTATAGGCAATCGTGGTTGTGGTCGCAATGTTGAATTGTGTTTCACAAGGAAAAGGCTTTGGAATCACACTTGACATTTCTGAATTCATATTTGTTGACTTGTTACCATAACAAAGATTGCATAATATGGGTACACTATACATACCTAAGCCATTTATTGCGTGCAATCGCTTTAAATTAACTTAATTTGAGCTGTTATGTCTACCACAGACATAACATTCCTGTTCTGGATACGCACTGATCCCTAAACGAGACACAAACAACACTTTAATTTCTCGTAATTAGAGCACACGAGTGATAATGCAAATCGGTTAGTTTTCGTTTACAGACGCATATAATTATATCATCTCTGTTCGTTTGTTCAGAGATTGATATTATGATAAGCCACAGGCCACAGTCATTTATATGGTAATACTCAAATGAAAACTGTCACACAGCCAAGCTGTCACTGACTTTCTCTGCTTCTTGACTTCACTCGAATTTCCCATGGCTCCTTGCATCAACTTGTGATCAATACTCTTGTATCAACATCAGCTATATTGAGCTTTTCGACCTGGAGAAAGCTCACATAATCTTAAAGTTTTTTTTGTATTTTTTAACATTAGAAAAAAGGTACACATAAGTATAATGACAACACGCGAAACTAAAGGGCGATGTACTAAAACGCTGTCAAGAGTCATTAATAAAAACTGTACTTTCGAATGAGAAATGAACCTTTTTCACAACCGATTCCATAGACTTTCTCCACATTCCTGTCATTCATCAATGAACAAGATAGTAAATAACAATAAACAGGAAATTGGACTTCAACTAACCTGTGAAACACCATGGTATAAAAATAATAGAGGAAGCACGAAGATAAGAGAACTTTTCATAAAGCACAAATCACATACTTTTTTTTACTTTTTCTCATTTTAATAAGGTTTTCTTCAATTTGTTTAAGCATATAAAACGTATCTAATAAGTTACTTATGAATACTTCCTGTTATCAATATGCATATCTTCCATACACCGAGATTGTTCAACCAAACATAGTATTATCTTCCCAATGATGTGTAAATGTGATTTGAACAGTTGGATGCATCATCAATGTGAACATTTTAATGAGTTTTATTTATTTCAGAAGGCTGAAATGAATGCTGCGTAAAAATAAGCTAATAATAAGCCGTGTTATTCAACATCATAATATTCTAAATAAAATGAATGAAGACAAGAAATGAAGTGTAATAATTGTCATTAATTGTACATTCTCTACATTTAGTTTGCTTATTTTTTTAGATTGCAATGAAACATCATTATGCTTCTCATTTCCTTATATACATAATATGTTGTCAAGTTGTGTTAAGGTCAAAGTTTCTTTGTGAAAGTGGAGAAAGTTTTCTCATAGTAATTAAAATTTCCTGATTTCTTTGATCAATTGTTGCTTCTACTTAATTGCGAATCTATTATGAGTGAAAGTTTAAATTAAAATTTTGCACTTTTGCTCTACGTCAAAACTTTTTATAGCACAAAAAGAACAATATCCCATAACATATTAGTTCAGCCAGTTCAGGGAAACCTGTTTTGCCACGCTACTTTCATAATGACCAGTACATATAGGAATGTTTTAAGACTTTAACACATTATGAGAATCTTGAAATAATAAAACTAGCCATAATTTAAGTTCAACAAGACAAAAGGAAAGAATTAAGGAAAACAGTTTTAAGTTTCCGTTTCTTTCACATGTTCAAAAACAAATTAATTTTTACTTTACTAACTCTCCTGATGCGCAATTAAACATTTGACAAACTAATATATTTTCTCAAATTTTAAAAGAGTTTTACACCATCGTATTATACTTTTATTTCCTAAATTTGCCATTCTTATAAACAACATTGTTACAACAACAAAGTCAAGTTACACAAACAGTTTACCTAAACCAGACCTCGCCACACAATCGTTTTAGTTAAAAGATTAAACTTTTATTTTTAAACTTCCTTTTTTAATTTGTGGTGGTTAGTGAAACTTAAAATCACGCAAATTTCCTTTTACAAGTATGAACAAACAACCCCCAACTAATCAAAAGCAAAATGAACAACAGGCAACAGCGCAAATATAAGTGTACTTTTGGTAATCGATTATATATTCCGTTCTTTAATCATTGTAGTTTCCACTTGCAAAAAATATGCTTGGTTAACATTTTAAATATAGATAAGAAAATACCATCTTAAAATAATACCGGGCTGCATGACTTTAAACTTTCATCTAATCTCATTAATTTCTTAAATTAAAATTTTAATAGAATATTAAATTGATTTTTATTCATGCATGCAGGTATGTATTTAGTAAAAATTCGGTTGAAACAAAAGACCAAACTATAAGTGAACTATAGTCTCCCAAGTGAAGAATCGCCATTTAAGGAGTTGTTTCAAAGTGCAATCCCTATTCTGTTGCCAATAGCATAGCACAGTTGCGCACAATTAGTTATAATGATATCTAAATTGTCGGCGCAATGCGATGCCCAGGAAAATTCGTTGGCAACCAGCGGTCAAATGAGTTTTGAAATAGCCCCTTAAACTACAGCCAAATAATAATCTTTTCTGGTGCACTGTTGGAACTTTTCCAGGAGAACTCATCCTTTGTCATGGCTCCAGTTCATCATTGCACCCAAGCGTTTTCCCTTTACAACAAACTCTTTGGCAGGCTTTGGTTTCCCTTTCTTTTGCAGTGGGAACCTAATAAACAACAGTTAGTCTCATTAAAACCCAATGCAGTTCCCAAGGTTGAACGGCCAACCACAACGTTGGGGTACAAAGTTTGGCTGCTGAACACTTTTGGCGGAGTTCTGTTTATTGGTTTCGGTAGCTGCCTTTATACAATTTGCAAGTTTCTCCATCACTCTGAATCTTCATTTGTTCTGCCACATAACGGAAGCGAACTTCGGACCGTTTCCAAGAACACGCTACTCCTCGCCATCGTTCTAATATTCATTTCCACTCTGGTCTGGGCAAACTGCCTTGTGATGGTTCTCCTCGATGACAAGTTCATCCAATCGTTCAACTCCATTTTACGCTTGATGCTCCGTTTAAAAGAACGTCATGCCATGTATGATTACACGGATGCTCGGATGGAAAAGTACTTTCACTCTGACCACGTGTGGAAGCACACGCAACGCAGGATTCGACCACTAGTGTGTACATTTTTCATCCTTCCTGTTCTCCTTCTAGCGGCAATCACAGCAATTGTGATTCAACGAGGTCGGATATCCTCAATTTACATGCTTACTTTTAACGATGTTTTTCATGAGAGTTTCTGTAACGGGAATACAATTTGCATCAGACTCAGATCCGGAATCATCATACTTTTCGTCTTGTTCGCATGTATAATCACTTACATACAGTCAACTAGTTTTCTCGCTTTCACTGTAGTCTTCATTCCCAGTTTCCTGGAGAGCTTCCACAGTAGCTTAAGGCTATTATATTGGATGGCTCAGTGGAAAAGCGTGACTCAGTTTTTGAAATATTACCGTGCAGCATTACTTGCCATTCAAGTAGCAAATGGATCTATTAACTGGCTTATTTGTATTTTTATGGCACTAATGTTCAATATTGTGGTAGGTTGCACACTCGCAACCTTGAACTATCAGGAGATACCCTTGAAAATATACTGGTTCTTTCCGCTCATCAATTGTATCATACTTTTGGAGATCCAGTATATTATCGTATTCTGTGTGGGAGTTGGTGAAAAGTCGAAATTAGTGCTCGAGGAGTTCCTTAGGAAAATTATCGAGTTGGGGAAGCTTCACCCAAAAAACTATAACTGCTACGTAAGGAGAGAGTTTATTGTGGCAAAACGGGTACAAAGGAGTTTGAAGCCTTTGGAGTTTCATTGCGGCTCCTTCTTCTCGATGGAGAAGAACACGAAGGCAAACTATAACTCGGCAATTTTGTATTGGACAATGAACGCGTTACTTGCAATGCGAAAGTTTTAAATTCTCTTTTTTTACTCGTTTTTGTTTTGTTTTTCCACACTTCAAAGAAAATTATTTGAGAGGAAAGGAGCAAAGTAAAGACAATGCACGCACACACGGTGAGTTCCATGTGATACGCATTTCCAAACAGGCTTAGAAAATGAAATAACATGGATCAAAGTGGAAATACCGAAGTGAATACGACCTTCTCTGAAGATTTTTAGGGAACTGCTGTATGCTGCTTTGAATTGTGACATCAAAGCATCGCTATACATTGTGTCGATCTAATTTCTTCTTTGTTCCATTTAATCCACGAAAACAATTAACGAAGATGTAAACAGGGAAGTTGGCTAAGTACTATGTTGCCTTTGTAGAAGAGACATATCATGTATCGATTCTCCACATGTAAGCTAAATCTTGTGGCGTCATACAATGTGATATAGAACGCGAGTAATGTGAAATTTAATACAAAAATATGACAGGAAACGTGCATGTGGAGAATCCTCCCTTTGATGAGAAATTATATAAAATTATGGTCTGGGCTTTAGAAATTGAGCGAAGTATTTACTTTCAGAGAGAGGATGACGGAATGTTTACTTGAACCACGTTACATGAGCAAGTCAAATATTAGACGCTTTCTCAAGCTCCCCGAATAATAATATAGGATTACCTTGATTGTTTATTCTTTGTCCTTCGAAAACATCTCGCAAAGAACCAAAGTGACAACTATATCGTATTTCAGTTTGAAGGCCATTATATGAATCAAATTATAATATTGGTTTAACAAAGTTTTACTACGACGCGGGCTCTAATGGATACTCATATATACGGAAGAAATGTTTGCAAACAATAAATCACGATAATGGGGCGTTTTAAGAATAATGTTCTAGGAACATTTTATTTTCCATTTTCCAGCTCACTAAAATTAGGACAAGCAAATATGAACTACTTTACAGAAATAGCATTCCATTAAGAAAGTGAAATTTAATGTGTACAAACTTCCACGAATTTTTCATCTTCTTTTTTTAACTAGCTTCTGTTTCCTCCCACTTCTTCTTCAACACGCGAGCCAAGTGAACTCCCAACTCTGGTCGACGATCCACTCCCTCCACCATGTTCTTTACTTGATCCGACATAACAATCACTCCACTTGCATTAGCCACATCTTTCTTGGTTTTCGCAATCCCTTCCAAATCCACTCCCTTAGAGGCATCATCCACGAGAACAGTTCTGTATCCCAAGGACAGAGAATCCAACGCTGTGGCCCCAACACAGACGTCATAAGCTAATCCGCAAACATAAACATCCAGAGCACCCACTTCGTCCACATACTCTTTCAGCTTTGTTAGCGACGTTTTATCATTATCCATGAAGGCGGAATAAGAGTCGAGATCAGGTTGCTGTCCTTTGTAAACCTCCTTACTTCCCGCTAGTACTTTCAGGTTAGGGTGCAGCTCAGCTCCAGAAGTGTTCTGAACACAGTGTCGAGGCCATAATCTCTGCTCAACTGGTTGACCACTATCTCCCTTAAACACAACCGTGTCATATAGCTTGGCATCCTTCGCGTTTTTAATCTGTTCGAATTCAGTTGCAAAAATACTTTTCATGAGAAATCATCCTACGTATCTTCCAAATGACGAAAGAATTTTCTTTGTGCTAAATGTGTAGAAATTTATTACTTTGCTCGACTCATCCAGAGGTCTGAGTTCAACATTCTCAATGAATGAAATGTGATTCGCCGGATGCCAATCTTTTGTATAGAACACCTGCTTGAAGTGAATATTTTCCTGCATTTTGTGAATAGGCTCTATCACATCTAATCCTTCTTGACCTGCTGGAGCATTTCGGAGAGCTAGGGTACCATCAATAAAGTCGTTCTGAACATCCACTATAACCAGCACGGAAACAGGAGTTACGATCTACAAGAGAGGAACATACAAAGAGAGAGATGAATAATAGATTTTTTTTCAAAAGCAAATAATCTAATTTTAGCTTCGGTCCTACCCGAATGTATTTTCGCTTACCTTTTTTATCCACTCGTTGTAGCAAGCCGGAAATTCCTTTCTACATATGAAGCCGTTCTATGAATAGCCATATACAAAAAAATCATTAAAAAAAGTCTTCAAAAAAAAAAAAGAAAATTAGTTTTGCTGTTGAGTTTTGCATGTACCCCGTCACGGTCAAATATAGTAAATAGCTCTTGTAGCGTTTCATTCTCCAGCTTGTAGGGTTTCTCCTCTCCATCCACAAATAAATTGTTGCACAACTCGGTAAACTGGTCAAAGTAGAGTTGTTGATTTCTAAATTCAGGGATATTCATTCAATTACATGTTATTCAGGATTATGAAAAATACACAAGAATTTCATCAACGGTTGATTGTTACAAAACTAATCTTAAATATAAATTCCATTTACATACCCGCCCACGTCGAATCTCTTCATCGTGGCATTCATATCTTCAAATATTAACTGCATATTTGGCTTCGGATCGGATTCCTCCGTTGTAGTTTCGTCGGCTTCAACTGATTTGCTGCTGCAAAAAATAAATATCACCATGAACGAAAGCAAACGTATTCTTTGCACTTTTAATACACTCATTTTCACGCTTTTAACACTGCCTGAAATAAACTATATTATCTTTTATTATTAACTAATAAAAGTTAAATGATTTATCAAGAGAATTTCTGCTTAAAAAATTTGCATCTTCAGCAATATCCAGTGAGGCAGTTTACACAACAGCGGTCTAATGGTAACTAACTACCTATCCTTTTCAACTCAACAATAGAATCATTGTCGACTTTTTGCATTGCATGTTACATGTAATACATCGCAATATCGCAAATCCCCATCCTGTGAAATGTCTATTCAGTACACATATTTTAGCTACAAAAACTCTAATTCAATTAGTTCTCACAAAAAACGCTTCTCTCAATTCAGCAACCAAATTATTCTTGAGTCTCTAGTCGTTCAAAATGCGTTTAAAATAGATGCGTATTTGGAAGCACCAACTATTTTATGACCTGTTCTGATGGATACGCAATAATTAACCGAGGGTGTGACTTTCAAAATCAAATTTCAGCTACCAATAACAGTCATGATTTTAAATCCAGGATTTTTATGGATTCACTCCAGCGGAACCATACAATAATGCGAAATTTGACGCTGTTTCCCTGTCTAGTAAACTTTAGACTGCTAAGTATAACTAATAATGAAAATGGCATTATTTTGAGCAGCACAAAGCCAGATTTTGGATTTACGCTGTATGGAATTGCGAAAATTGTTGTTGTAAACTCGTGTTTTGTTTGACCACTTTCTGCTGAAGGCGAAACAATGGGAGTTTGCTTGCATGCGAATAATAATTATGAGAACAATGCGATAGACAGGCTTCCAGTTTTTAGATTCTATAACCAATGCAATTATTGCCAGTGGTAGGTGAATAATGAGAACAGTAGAATAAAGTTTCCCTTACTTGTGTCGCGATGCCGGCAGGTTTTAATGAAGCCACCAGAAAAAATATCCTGATCTCAAATGAAACCCAAACTGTGTGTGGTAAAGAATTCTATTAAATTTCCAACAAATAAGTAGAAACAGCATTAATAGTCAGCACAGGTCAGATGATGAAAATGACGAACATTACAACTCTCTAGAACAACCAATCTTTGTAATGAACTTACCAACTTTTCACTTCAGTGGGATGATTTTGACTTTTTGCTGAATGTTGAATCTAATGCCTAATATATTTGATGTTGAATTATTTAAAGTGATTTTAACTCATCACTTAAACTGTCTAGTATTTGAGTACGTTTGTTGTTTATTATATGAAAAAATACTAATGACTTCTTCTGCTTGATTTTATGACTATAATATGAAATTGTGTAGCCATGACTATTCTAAAAACGATCTTAAATCAATTGAACAAACATGCTAGCAGATGTCAAGTCAAGTGGCTATAAATCCATCATCCATGACTTGACGGAATTCTTCATGTGTGTTTAGTACTTGCTTTATTTTGCATTATCAGCAATCTTCCAATTCTTTTACATGTTTCTAGATATATCTGCTGAGGATTCAGTGATGCTTTGCGAATTTGCGAGGTGAGAAATTTCTTTTATTTGAATGCTGACAATCGGCATGCATGCTTTTAGTATCACTCAGCAATCTCCACTTGTCAGATACGAGTATTTATAGTTATAGGTGCATATGTACTAAGCACCAATTTCATCTTGTTGTGCCTGCGAGTCTGAAATTACAGTTCATTACAAATACTGAAAAAAAACCTTTCTACAATTATTACTCTACATACTTAGGTATTTTGTGCTGCCAAAATTCTAATGACGTGACGAGATGGAATATGCACGAAAAAAAATTTTTTTTGAGCCTGACGATGTACAAGTGAGTTTTGTGGCTGGGCTCACGGGGCTGAAGTAATAGCGTTTCGTTTCCCGGCTTAAACTAACTAAGGCAATTTTCTTTCCTCTTATATAATATTAATGTGATGATCTGCGTGGTGTAGTCATCAAAAATGTTGTAAAAAGCAAAAGTTTTAAAAATATTGATGCTTTGGCGAACAGACGACGGGAAAGAAACAAAGTACATATAGGTAGTTGTGTTATAACATTGCCCTGTTTAGCATCTCCATGTTATAATAAGACAGGATGCATGATTCACGCTACTAAAGTTAATCTCTTTTTTCAATGTAGCTGACCTTGGTTTCATATTATTTCACTGAAATAAGACGCATTTCAGGGTAACACATTATGCTTCCACTCCAGAAAAGTACGAGTCGCTGAGTCACCAACAACATGTTCTTTGTTACACGCAATCAATGTAAAAATTGTATGAAAACAAAAAAAAAATCATTAGCTCCATACAGTAAATGAAATTGAAACGGATCAATGATTAGCTGAGAATAATTTTACAAATTAGAAATATGCTTCAATGGTTTATTTTAAAACAGCATTGTTGTCACCCATTCAAATAGTAATTAACAAAATCGCAGTAGTCACATTATTGCTTAGCATGTACATGTAGTTCATCACAAATATTTTGCTGAGTACATAGAAATGGCCACAGGCTACTGGCAAAGGGCGTAGAGTTTTCCATTTTCTTTGCTCGTTTTTGGGCATTATTCTATAACCGCAACTATCTACACCGACGTTTCTACTGTTTTGCAAAAGTTTCTTGGAAGTGTCACGTACCAAAACCATAATATACAGATAAAATGTCATACAGGTTGTACCAACCAGGAACGATGATACACAAGTGAGATGCAATATTACTGGCAATATTTCAAAACCTCGTACGCTGAACCACGCCATGAACGTTAAGTAGCCTTGGCTGAAAGCAATTATACAAAATACGAGATGACTAAATGTCCAGCTACATCTACTAAATAGCAGGTATACTAGTATGTACATTTTGAAGGCACATTTACTCTTTGCTCGTAAAAGCCTGGACAAGTGACGCTGTATTGCTGACATTACGAGATAACTCAAATATGTCAAGATGGCAAGCGTGCGAATAAAAACGATGACTCCAAATACAGTAAGTCCCAAGGTAATCGTTGACCTTAAGAGGATACCAAATAAAGTTTTGTGATATGGATGTGGTGAAAGGATGAATGCATCGAGGATACAGGTGAAGGGATCTAATCCAAGGAACCAAACGACAAATGGTGTGGGTGGTCCAGCTAGTGTTATAGTAAGAGTATAGTTTAACATGAACATTCCAACGTAGTCTATCCTTGGATAAGATATTCTCGCTTCCTTAATAAAAGTAGCAGATGACAGGAAATGGTTGACGGTAGTAGTAAAATCTTTATCTCTGATAAAAATATAACCAAAAGAGAAAAGGAACAATTTTATTTGTAGAGTGAGTAGTACTATGGCAGAAGATAAAATATCTAAATTTCTTTTATAGATTAGTTCAGTAATCATCACAAGTCCAAATAATATATATACAAGAGCACAAATGCATCCTTTCCAGCCAATCTCGAGTTGAGAAAAACATATCGCTCCAGTTTTCCTATTAATTTTAATATTGACAAGAGACGGAGTAATGTATCCGTACACGGATTGAAATAACTTTAAAGAAAGTTTGATTGACGGTGTTATGAAAGGATTGTCGGCTGGAAGTAATAGCCCAGTAAGTACAGGCATATCGAAATTTTGTCATGTAATAAATTATATGCTTCTAAAAATTATATGCTGATGTCTATGGTGGTATTTGAATATGAACAAATTAGCTTCTTGGCATGATCATTTTCCAAACTTGTTCATGATCTTCTATAAAAGAATTTGATGTTCTTGTCTGAGGACTGCTTGTGAGAGCAAGGTAAGGGAACGGAATTGGAATATCGATTGAATGTGGAAAATTAATATCAATTCCATCTCAGCAAAACTCCAGTTCTCAAGTATTTTAATGGCAGTCACCAAGGCAATATCATGTAGTCCGTAATAATAAGGACGGAGGCAGATGGCAAAATAAATATTATGAATCAACAAAGTAACTAAAGGTTTAGAAGAGGAAAATGGTTTCCTAGTGCAAATATATGAAATATAAAAGTAGGGATACTCTACTAAAGGTGTTAACTATGTTTTTGCATTTTTTGCGTGCGATGAAAATCAGATTTAATTCGGCTTTCTAGATGCTTACTTATACTTAATTTGTTCGGCAACTTTTAAACTTTATTTTGAATACACTGGCGTTT
>JAQIXX010000714.1:0-48986 GCA_034700605.1 Willowsia nigromaculata
ACAATTATAGCAGTTTCTGTAAAAAGTTTGTCATATTTCGTCGCAAGGTCTCTATATCCTGTTGTCAGGTTTATTTACATTCTATTTGCCCTCTGTATTAGATACGACATCAAGGGTGCCTGTGGATTCCCGTCAAATACTTGTTCTATGGTAAGTGACCGCTTAGTTTGCTTCCTAATTTCACCAATAATATTTGTACGTATAAGAGTAAGCAGCAGATTCAAGCTCTGACGTTGAGTATGGTTAGCTCAGATGTATTCTTAACGTCTTTTGCACACGAATAACAGAAAATGTCGAGGGGGCGACTGGGTTAACTTTTTTTGGCTACATTTTATTTTCATGTTAAAATGCCATGCATCCACAAATTCTTAAAAGTACAAAATGGTAACAGATATTTAAGGTTTGATTGTTGGAAAATATTTTTGCTGTTCAATGACTCGAATTCACGAATTATAACACGACAATGTCACTTGAATGTTATTGATTGACAATAATAATTTATATTAACCTCATCATTGCTACAAATATTTCAACATACCAAAATGTGAATTTTATGAATATTTTATAGGCTCTTGTCTTGTCCTGCGTATATTATCTTTGGCTGTGTGCTTTTGTATTGCTATACTTTATACTACATGTACAAGCGCTGGCAAGAGGCTGCTCTTGTCCAATTAAAGGTCTCACATTGTAATGTTGGATTGCCTTGAGATTTTACTAAAATTATCAACTACCCACATCAGCTTATAGTTTGGGATAATCGATTATTGGTAGTGACTCGTGCCTCTACTAAATGCAGCAATAAATTAAAAAAGGAAAAGACTCTCAACGTTGAATGTGCTTATGGAAGTATACATTAATTCTAAAATGACTTGTTGTGCGAGTCCAGAGATTACAGTATAATAACATTACTATAAGGACCACTTACTACTTACTTGAGTGGCAAAACGCGAGGAAATCAAAAAGGCGCAACATGTACTATATTGACGTAAAGGCATGAATAAATCTTCAATATAAAGTATGATAATATAGTTAGCAGTTATATCGCATTACTGCAGTTTGGAGGATGTAATTTGCCTGTCGATCTTGATCGATGCAATAGTAAAACATAAGGATCGCTGCCAATTTACGCAGACTTTGCATTACCAAATCAATTACAAGCTTAATAAGCTTCAAAACCTAATAATAGATAGACAAGAGAATAGGAGATGGGTTTGCATTGTGTATAAAATGGCTATAACATGACCTGAGTGACTACCTTTAAGTTTATCTTTTTAAATCTCAATTTTCCGTAGGTGCACAAACATGTAATCAAATTTACGACCATACACTCATGTGCTATGTCTATGGTTCGTATTATCAACACCTGATAAGATGGCCTTGATCTGGTGGTAAATTAGAAACGTTGAGATGCGTTGTCATTTTATTTCACGTTTAGTAAAAGCGTAAAAATAGAAAAAAGATTGGCAGTTGCTTCATTACTCCCAACATCAACTCAATCTTCTCACTTTTAAGCTGAACATTACCCACATTGTCAGGCTAAATGACACATGGTAAACTGACAGCAGTACTCCTTACTGCGATACCGTAATGCACCGGAAACTGGTGAATACCGACTTTGCCATGCATAAACCTAAAGTGCAGTTTGTCATAAAAATGTAGTTTACTTTTTCGTAGCAAATTTTACGAAGCAATGACAATTTTAAGGAAGCAGACTCACTTCAATTGATGGATTTTTTCATTAGATTTGAGCAGTTATTGAATAATGTTATCCAGAATATTGTTTCATGTTTATAGTCTGATATAGTTCACATTTCCATTTTTTATCAAAATGATAAATTTTTAAGCGTTTCAAAGTTTAATATAGCACGTCGGGCGAGCTAATGGCTTGATAATGCAATCGCAATTGTAAAACGGTCGGGTGAGCTTTTACTAACTTGCATCCAAAAATTACACCCAACGATTTGAGAATTTTTTTGTCTTGACGCTTGTTTTTATTTGAAAAGTATGTTTCCGTCTAAAAAGAATTATTATCATTAGTGCTGCATCAAAAGTATGTGTGGCATTTCGATGCATGTTATAAGGTAAAACGCTAATATGCATTTGTTTGCTTAAAATATTCACAGATGCAAGAAAGTTTGCCTGTTAACAGAACTCTAATAAATGGAAACATGATAATATATACTATGAAACCTGTCAACCTTCCGGTATCTTGCTATAAAATTATTAGTCTAGCGAGCATTGATTGATAATCTATTACTTGTAAAATGAAGGATTTATAGCATTATTTAGTCCAGCAACAAATCAACTTTATTGAAGTATATTAAGGACTCATGAACACGAATGAGCCACACTGTTTTCAGTAATTTGGTAAACAAAAGTTACAACTTTGAATAAAAATAAACAAAACGAAAACACATAAATCTATTTAAAACTAAATATAACTGGTTCTGATACGTGAATTGGCGATTGTGGTTGCTTTAGTTAGAATGTTACTCAAACATTTCATTGAAATAATTTAGACAATCACCAACCTCATGCCATCAAACCATTTTGTCAATAGAAAATAAAATATAAGTATACACTAAAATTTGTTGTACAAACCACAATGACTACCACAATGAGTGAAAAGCAGGGATTTCAAAGTTTATAAGCAACAAGTTTATGAACCACAATTTATCATAGTATGTTTAAGCATCTGACATTTAATATTGCGTATTTCTTGTACTTATAAGCTGCGGCTATATTTCATTCACCAGCTATTGAAACTATTGACATTCTGTTTTGCATACCAGTCGCATAACAAATTGGTCACTTTGTAAACTAGATCAGATTTGTAGTTTAACTTAAGCTAACCACATTGAAAAAGACAAAGGTAAACATCTTTCTTAATTTGCTTTTTATTAGGGTTCCTGTCACATTATTTCCGTTAATTAAACAAGAGAGAACTAAACATTTACGCTACGCATACGCTATCAGCAAATTTTGACTGTAGGTAATACAATCAGGCAAGCTAAAATGTCAACCAGTTTACAAAAGCAAAAAGGATTTTTCCTTATTGCCAGCATGCACGAAAATGCTTTTTTATAAAAGTATTTTCTATGTTCAATTTATTCTTGAAGTCACGCATAGCTGATGATAGGTTGACACATAATATTATACGTAGTAGAGTTAATATCAAAATGGACCTCCTGCTGCGAATCTACTGTCTATATAGGCAGTTAGTTGGATGCTCGAGCAAGCTGTTGTATTAAGTAGTTGGATTCGCTCACAAAATATCGGGCGGGATATCTTTTCTCAAAGCTTCTTAATACAAATTATGTAGGTAAATACAATTACAGAAAACTTCCAGCATCCGGCCTTAGCCAACGGAATTGATATTTGTTCATTGATTCATTGTTTGTTCCGACAGAACTCAGAACATTTGTACAGTTTGCTGGTTTAGGGTGACTTTTGAACCAATCACATCACATCCTATATGTAGTAAACTAGGCTACTCATAACAGAGGAAATAATATTTGAAGAATGAAGATGCCAAGCTGTAGGAAAAGAAAAATGCTTCTTTCTTATGAGAAAATCGTGTAAATAATTTTTATATGAACAACAAGAATGTTTCCGCAATTCTGTAATAGTTTTCGGATTTTTTATTATTGCATAATGTTGGAGAAGAAGTCAGTCTTTCAATGCAATTTCCGAATGATTCACAGCGTTTACTATTGTATAAAAATAATTTGTGTATTCAATTTTCTAATTTCTAACAAATGTAACAACCTCAACCTCAATATTGTATTTGTCCAAAACCATTGTCAAAGAACCATACGCATATCCCTGCTAAAAATTCTTCTTATCCCGATGTCAAAACAGGTTTAAAATAGATTTCCGTGTCACAAGAAACAACCAATAAAATGACAAATTCACAAATACATCACAAATTACGAAATCTCCTTTGAACCAGTAGACACAAACTATAACCATCACATCACCTTTTGCACTTGTGCTTTATGATTCTATATATTCCTTTCGCTTTTCACAAAAAATCTCATTTAACAATTTTTTGAACCATTACTTACATTTTCTTGTGAAGCGTATGCATTCAAAACAGATAAAGCAGTAGTACTATCTCAAATATAAAATGTACAAAGCAATTACCTATATACATTATGTGTAGGTACTTTCACAGTTCAAAACAATAATGTAAAAAATAATTACCACAAAACCACAATTTTTATGAACTATCATCAGGATGCATGACATTTCAATTCGTATATGCGACTTAATATTGAATAATATGTGCTCTTTCCATAAGTAAAGAATTGACGTTCACTGGTTTGCTTCATCCGTATTATCAAATGAATAATATGCTTACTCATCTGCACATTAGAAGAACTGGCCTCAGCCGCCACAGTCCAGACAGGTTGTCGCCATTGATTTGGACGTGACACAAAAATAGCTCAGAAAAAAGGTGAATCTGTCTATTTCACCATAAACTATTATACCCTATCATTACACATTAGACTTTCTAGTCGTTGGGCCAAAAAATAGTGTTGATGATGACAGCGAGTTAGTAAACACAAATGGCTTATGTAGTTAAGTAATAGTAATACGTTCTCATTCGTATTTTTATGATTATGAATCACGAAAAAAGCTCGAGTCCAAATCTTTTTTACGCGTGCATCTTATCATCACCACGTTATTGTTTAATAGACCGTGCCTTTCCAGTAACGCCCATTTCGATTGTCCCATTCGAACTTGTAGAAGGTGTGACGGCAACCTTGTCACTGAATAACTTGCATGGAAGGACCAAATTCCGAAATTCATTCCGAAAGGATTTTCCAAATAAGTAGTAAATCATAAAGTTGATAGACGCGTTTAAAGTCATTGAAAGCACTTGGCAGAATTGAAGCTCACGAAATGTTTGTCGATGAACTTGTGTCAAGATGAAAATAACAAATGCGACGGTATGGCAAAGAAGCAAGATGAATGCGACAATGCAGAACATCTTTGCTGCGTTGATCTCCCTGCGTTGGCTAATTGTCAGAGTTTGCCGAATTTTGTTGGCTAAATATATCTGCAAAATATGGAAGTATGTAATTGTTATTGTTGAATTTGCATGAACAAGTGGATCAATGTGCGAAAAGTTACTCAGACTTACAGATCTATAAAGAAGCCCATTAAAAATCAGCAACAGAGGAAAAGGAACCGCAAAGTCCACAAATATATGGAACATCACAAGTTTGGGATACACATTTCTTGAAAATCCGGTTCCTTTAAAAATGTACGGAAACTCGTTGAGATCGCTGTAGCTGCTGTTGTCTTCATCAAACATTTGTTGAAACGTCTCGTTCCGTACCAGTCTTTTGTTTAGCCACCAGGGTAAATTGATAAGGATGATAATGCTCAGTACTATTACCAAGTAAATACGAGCCTTTTTAGGTGTTAGCCATTGTTTTAGCGGAAACGCTACAGCGATGTAGCGTTCAATGGTTATCATAATAGTAATAAATATTGATCCAGTACGACCTAGGTTAAGAGGAAGGTAAATCTTTAGTCAACGTTCAAAATATTTTGAAAAAAAATTAGTTCATCATCATCATTCCCTTGCTTCCTGTAAACATTATTTTAACTATTATTTAGATTTCCTATCTTACTTACCTAATGAGAAAAATAAATAGAGATACCGGAAAGCTTCAAGAGCTTCAAATCTATTTTCATATTTTCCTATTTAGTATTCCACGTTGTTACATAAAAAGAAAAAAACATGAACAATTGAAATAATGTAATCTTTGAATTGCATGTTAAACAAGATGTTTGATAAAGAAAGCAATAAATTGACAGCATAAAATTTATATAGCTTTGGGTTTGTTGTTACCTAATATGAATACCATCAGTAATGAAGCAGGTATGGCACAAACTGAAGCGAGTAAATCGAACATTGCCAATAACATCATTAATCTTTTCACTGAACACCCTTTTAGTGATTTTGGCAATATGATTAAACTAAGAATATTTGAAATTATTCCAAAGTTTGCAAGTAGAATGATGACTGCAGTAATAGCTACACAAATCCAATAGCCACAAGGTACTATTGAGCTTCCTCCAAGAGAGCATTCTGTTTCGAGAAGATATCTGATTTTAAGTTTACACGAATAAAAAGTGTTACTATCTAGTGTAGGAAATGACCCATTTTGTGTATGATTGATAAAAAAGCATGTCCAAAATGGGAGTGGAATACGTTTCGGAACTAATACTTCGGATTTTTCGAGAGAGGTAAAATTTCCTGGATTTATTGGCAAGGAATCCATCGTCAATCCTTTACTATTCCTGCATTAGCGAAGGAGAGGGAAACCGTTTTTACCTTTAATCTGTCGCAAAAAGGCGAGACGGCTACACTCTATTCGTAGTGCAGGAGAAGGACTAACCAGAACTACAAGCATGCTCCTTCAGGGCAAAAACAAAACTTGATAAAGTGGCAGATGAATCATCGTATTAAATGACTTTTTCAACTCTTCGTCAACATGTTCACTTTTTTTCTATAGTCTGCTTTATGTCATGAACATACATTTTTGGCTTATGGATGGTAACTTGACAGCATTATTGTATGCAAATGCGAAGGAGGATGAAAAATGTTTTCATACATTTTACTCAGCATTGACAAGTATCATGAGAACTTTTGGATTTTTGCTTCAATTAAGCAGCAATATAGCATTCCAACAACAAAGGGAAGAAGGAGGAAAGTTAATGTAGCTAAGGCATTCAAATTTACATTGTCCACACGAGAGCATAAAAAGCGTACGCAAAAACATTATTCACTTGGCTCTGCTTCGGTTTTCTGCTTCTACGTATGCGAAGTATCAGCAATTCTTGAAACTTTAAGGAAAAAACTGGTTTGTGCTAGAAGACTTACCACAGAGGAAACAAAAAATGGGTCTAGCGTTCGTTGTCTTTCTGGCTCTTGACACCCTGGTGTTCTTCTTCACACAGTAGTACTTAACCATGAAGAGTGACACGTGTGTACGTAGAATAATGTTTATTTTGAAAAGAGAACTTTACAAGAAAAATCTGCGCGAATAAATACACCGCCGATGCAGTGCTATAATGCTCATTTATATATGATTAGGACGGAAAATAATAGGTACCATACCACATTGCTGATTATAGTGAATTTTCTGTGGTGTGTATTGCAATGCTCAACTGCAAATACATTCTATTAAAATCACTAAGCGTTGAGCGTCATCTTTTACTTAATTTCCCTCATATCTGAAATTGTGTGTTTGAGCGTAATAGGCAAGTAAGGAAAATCCCACTCAGTTAATAGACATATTGTTCTTCAAGATTAGCGCATATTTTTATGGAAAAAATAAAACAAGGAATGACGGCTATATGACGAGTTGAGACAAGCAAGTTATTTTCCTATTTTTCTCGCTAATTTATCGCAAGCAATACTCTCTAATGCTTTACGTAGGAATCCTCAATTCTATTATATTCTCATGTTTTCTTATCGTTAATGAAGTCGTCAGAGTCATCATGACTCATGACCTAGTCCTTTCATTACTAGCTGCATTACATGACGGGTGGTCAGATTATATGAATGAAATGTTGACACTATTATTAGTCAGGTTAATGAAAACAACATTGAATGTAGTAGTGGTAAACAAAATAAGTTCATGAACGCTACTAAAAATCAGGTAGTTTCTGAAAAGTGATTATGACTTTTTTTACAACTAAATTTTCTCCTTTTGTTTTTCAGAGTTTCGTCAGATCTTTTCCATCTTAATCTAATTAATAATATAGTTCTTTGCATCATTTCCCTGCTCCAGTTTAATGGGAAAAACAACACAGGATTACCATATTTCCAGGAATTAACTTTGAAAATATCACACATGCTCAAATTATACCTGGTTCCATCAAGAGATAAAATTGCATAAAATAGAATTGCAACCACAAACAATGGCTGCTTGATTTATCTGAGGCAATATAGCATTGTGCTAATCATTTGACGGAAGAATATGGTTTGCCTGAACTTGACATTGAGTAGAGAGTTTACATTTTCGTTTCTTCGAATCAATTATTTCGAGACTAAATGGTTAGTTTGATATGCCCTACCTTTTTAACACCTTCATAAGCAGGCACAATGTTAATTGAATGTCATTGGCATATACTTTGTGTCGATATTTAGCAATTAAATAACGTTTGCTTTAGATGTACATAACCGCATGCATGTCGTTATATGCATTTGTATACTTGGACATCTACTCAGAATCCAAACAGACTTCTGAGAAACAAAATAGGATGTATTTAGTATCCACAGTGAGTTGTTACTGACAAAGTGACGTTTGACACATTTATCAGTTGATTAAATCCCATCAACATCACCCTTTACACTAAGCTTTGATTATCACTTTGCAGCAGTAAATTTCCTCTTCCGATTTGATTATTGCATTATTAGGTATAGCGGCTGTAAGCATAGAAGGAAGTACTCTTACTGCTTACTCTGTAACTTCTTGCCACTACAAACACTCTTTGAAGTCATTTTAAATGATTGCATCGGATAACGTATAAGTGAAGTATCATAATTGAAACCAACCAAAGGTACAATGTTGATTATTCAAATATAAGACAGTTTATCGCAGAAGATATCAAATCCTGATGGTGTAGTTTAAATGGGTATAATTTTTCTTGCCATTGTCTGCAAGATGTAATGCAGGGACAAAGGTAGATATAATGTGATGGATGAACGTGCATGTGTGCACTTTATACACACATAATATTATACAAATAGACAGAAAACATTATATTTTGATTAGACATGGTTTCAAAATATGGAAAGAAACAAATCCTGACAAATAGCACTGCTTATTCATTGGAGAAAGGACAAGTATAATTGTTCTTAGCATTTGCAGAAGATTATTTAACTTTAACTCATAAATGTCTTTGCACGTGCTGATTAAAAATTCACGGGAATTTACCGCGCAATCGCAAACGACGATAATTTGTAATCTTCACGGCTATCTGTGTGATGAATGACACTATTGGTTTTTTTTGAAAACTTTCATGGTACGCATAAAAATTATTGAGATGGCTTACGTCATTTTAGGTTTTATATAGTACAACAAACGAATACTTTTATAAAGATAATGTCTTCTGCTATTATCATTCACCCGAAATTTCTGTTCATTTGAGAAAGACTTTTTACGTCTTAAGAGACGGCAGCATATTATTTTTTCGTTGACGATGTTCAAAGAACCTGGGATTTTAACTGGAATCCCATCTATATTCGTTTTTAATTTTTACTCTGAACCAATCAGGTGTTATTCAACCACAACTAACGTAGTTTCTGGATACGACTAGTGGGTAATTAACTAGTTACTTTCATAATGAGTAAGTCGCATGAGGTCTCAGATCCGAAGGTTGTTCAAGCTACAAGTTAGTAGCATTGATACACATAATCAGTATACCTATATGTTAACTTGCAGTTAATGATTACGATGAAACTCATTTTTGGAGTTGGAACCTTCCTTAAAATTAAGTCAATTCAGGTAGCTATGCAGTCTTTTCAGCTCCACGCCGTATTAATTTACTCTAGTTATTGAATATTTTGTTGGTTTAAATGGCAGACGACAGGAAGGAATCGGAAACATACACAAGGCATGGGGCTATATAACCTGAACATTACGCATTTACTTAGGAATCGCACGTTATGAATTTCTGCTGAAAGATAGACATTGTCAGCATTGACTAAAACTAAGCTTGTCTAAAAGGTATATTGTAAATGTACTTATTATCAAATCTGCATGTGCTTTCATAATTCATAAGTTTCCTCTTCCATGTTCCGATTATCAAGAGAGAAACTGATAATGACTCTCTTTTTTTGATGAACCAAAACACGTTTCTCTTGAAAAGTAAATCTGTATGATGTGTTATGGCTTTCCGAAAGTCACCAATAACTAGTTGCACAGGCAAGTGAAAACGAGAGCATTCTCGTGTTTTATCCGTTAGAAGCGTATTTGTCACCATCATCATCGTAGTTGTCGCTTGCTCAAGTCTCAATTCACCCTTGATTGAGCATGAGCAGATTGTATAGCAGACTTTAGCTGCTCATTTTTGACTTGCCATTTGAAAATCTTTTGATAGTATCGCGGATCAAGAAACATCACTTCACTTTACAACCACTCTCCTTTCCCATGTTTCGCGACAGGGAACGATACAAACAAAAATATTTCCCTTGAGTATAAGTAACTTACCAAATTTTTTAGTGAGAGAAGCTCACTGGAGCAATGTGCATTCTACATTGACATTTCAATGAAACCAGGTATGTATGTAAAGTAAAAATAAGTGAGTGTGATCATTTAAATTTTACTGATTGAACTGCATACACATCGCGGTGTTTTAAACGATGGGCATTTAAACATTTAGTTACATTTTCCTTTTTTGAGATACATATAAGTAAAGACTGATCGGACATTAGTGTTTTGTCTTAGATTTATAACTTGAAGAAACAGTAGAGAAACATAAAATACTTGATGTATGTATTTATCATTTATAGACTTTTTATTAAAAGACACTAGCTCAGTTAGTGTATTTGATGTACATTAAAGAATTCAACGTCTAATCTATCGTCTAAGCTGTTATTGCTGGTGTTATCTCTTTGGCACATTCTATAGCCAGCTAGCATCAAACGTGTTTTCACTTACGCTGATCTCTACGGTGGCAAACACTAGCGCTGCTATAAACAAGCTGAAAATCATTATAAGGTTTGACAAAGCCGTTCGAGATCAGCATTTGCTCGTTGGATCAAATGCTGATAACTAGGAGTGCTCATGGTGCCTACAGTAGAGAGCAATCTCTGTTGCAATACACATTCATTAACACCAATGAACATTTGCATTATGTCCAGCTACCATTTATTTATTTACTGTAAATCTTCGTGTGAGTTCATTCCACTTTGTTGCGTCTTGAGGGTAAGCATGTGCTACAAAGTTTATTCTGAACAAAGCATTTTAGCGTTTTTATAGACTGCATTATGAAAATTTGAGTACATCCAAAAAATTTAAGTACTTATGACAAATAAACGGCACATTTAAAAAGTTTTGATAGCTTTTATTAAGTCGCGTGCCTAAAATCTATATTTCTTAGCTACATGCAAAGCATGCATTCACTCCTGTTTATTATTATTGTTAGCGCACACATAAATATAGGCTGTTTTGCCCAGTTGTTCAATACTCAAACAACCATTACTTTCGACTTTTACAAAATCGTTCTACTGATTGTCATTAGTATAAGTAATAAAATGAAGTTAATTTTGTGGCATTTGTTTAAATTGCAGGCAGCGGTCTCATCGTCGTGATCCATTGCTCCATCATAATTTTCGATTAAGTGTAATCCAGTAGTAGTAACTTGAAGCTTTTCAAGTTCATCGTCGTGATTCAAACTATTGTGTATAACATTCAACAAATATTTGAGAAATGAATAGAAAGTACCAACAACGCATCGCCGGGCTTATATAAGTTGTAAGGTCGTGTCTTGTTTGTTGTGGCTGTTTAAGATTAGCCACTGACTTTGTTCATCAACATCATCATTAGAGCGTACAGTGTTTTCAGCGTGTCCTTCCATACATCACTCACTAACACCATCATCATCGCCAACACCATCCCCCACACATGTTTTAAATGAAACAATGGGAACATTCATAGACAAAACCAGAGTGATTCGTTACGATGATGATTATTACCGTCCCCACAACCGCTGCATCATAAAGTGCAATCACAGCAGGTGTAGTAGTTGTCGAGTTGTAGTTCGAGAGACCCACTATGGTGATCAGTTTGTTGTAAAGTGAGTAATAATACCTTGTGGTAAAGAAGCTTTTATGGAACACATGCAGATCATCAAATAAAAGCCGTTTGTGCATGATGATATCAACGTATGACAAGAAGCACGTGAAATTCATCCTCTGTCAAGTTAAAGACGCTGTGGAAAGCCCAAATAATGTAACAACGTAATATCCGCTGCGACTTCAGTTTTGCATATTGATGAACCAGAAGAACACATCGCTGCATTGAACAACTAAAACATTTAATTAGTTTGTTTTCGTCGGCTCGTGTCACACTGAAAATTAAACTGGAATTTGAATAATTCCTATTGAACTAGTTACACTTCTTATGAAATCTTGCCAAGAAAAGCAAACATAATTTCAGAGTCAAAGATAAAACACACATCTCAGCTCATCCAAAACGTGCCGAGAAAGCATCATTAAAACGGTTTTACGTTAGCACGTGTAGTATGGCGTTAAGAGAAGTGAATCATTTACTTTAGTGTTTTGTGGTTATTGTGGCTCTCAATCCATTTTAAGTGGTCCAAAGTCGTAACAAGTACTACTTTGTTGTAGTATATGTGATTCCCCGTGAAAGCCAAGAGTCACCTCTCATTGGCAATGGGGGTAATTCTTTCAGAAACAAGTGGAGACAATGCTGAACATGATATCTCTGGAGGTGATAGTAAACTTGTAGTATTTGAAATACTCTCGGTACTACTTCAGTTGTTGTCGATTGTGTTCAATGGAGCAATTATTTGTACTCTTTGTCGACGATCTCTTCTAAAATATCCATCCAACAGGTTAGTTTAATTGAACATATTCCACTGATTAGTTTTACTGTAATGAAAATTCACAAAACTTATCATCCATTCATAGATTGCATTCCAAATTGCATGTGCTATAATCATGGATCAATCATTGTGCCTAATATTTGTTTTCATTGGGTTTTTTCATACATTGGTAGGTTTGTATTCAGCTTGTGCCTTTCCCACCTATTCGTGTCCTTTCTCAGCGTCTCGATCTCACTCGTCACAGCGTTTCTTCCGGTTTCACTGCCTCACCAGTCAGTTGTAGAAAGCAACCAACAACACCATGGATTTCCCAGCAGTCATTCGTCACAACAACTGGGAGTACACAGCAGTCAGTCGATCGAGGAAGCTGAAAATTTGTCAGTTCAATGCACGGGGAGTGGGAACGGAGTGGATTTGGTCCACCTAGTTATGATGCACATCAACTTTGGCGTTGCAGTATGCACGTCAATCACTGTTACCTTAATCAGTGCAGAAAGGTAAGCGACCCTCCTTGTAAAACATTTTGTAGCATCGTTCCGGAACACGTTCCAAACAGTTTTTCTGTGACTGGACTACATTTCTCTTTTTGTAGAAATATACCGTTTGTTTTCTTGAAAAATGTTTCATAATGGCTGCACTACACCTATAATAGGTTGTATATTGTATACAAGGTCATTGTCTTTCAAAATCATCGTCAGTACGATAGTTTCCAACTATTTTCTCATATATTCAACAGCCACCTCCCCCACGTTTGCCAGGCTTAAATGCGAACATTTGTTTACTCTTAAATCTTTCATAAAATTTACTCCATTTTCATTAATCATTATGATGTCTCGTTTTACTTGTAAAGTTTCAATATTTCAAAATCAATGAAATTCGGCCTCTATCAGTCTCAAGGTGTATCGGCACTCGTCGAGCATAAATAGAGGACAAATTTGTTGCTCACTTTTTTTCAAAGCGGCAAACACCACGAGACAATATACATGCAGTCATGAATATCTTAACAATTTCATATGAGTCAAATATGCGCATGTGGTGGCTGTGTAAACCCTAATAATAACGGAATATCGCATAATTTATCAAAGGAAAATCTTGTTTAGGAAGTGTTTTAATGAAACTAACCTCTAAAATAGACTCAAAAACCTTTCCACTACTTGGTACGATTGGACGAGGTTTTACAAAAAATAGCCGAGCTGTCATCGTGTAATCTGTTGTATAACACTTTTTTCTTTATGTAACACGTTTTTATGTTGAAGGAAATTAACTAATTTTAATCTACCATTCTCTACGGGAGGACATGATCCTAATAAATCATAGTGCATACATTAGAACATAGCAGAAAAACAAAACACAATGTTGCCCGACATTTGATGGGAAATCTACGCACAAATCTCATCAAATATAGCAAAAGCTGAAACTATTGAATATGTACATATTACATCATTATTAGATGATTGCGTGTTTACACGATCACGCCTTTTTCACTGTCATCTCACTCTCAACATTTGATCTGATCAAAAATCGTTATTTTGTGTAATCTTCCCGATCCAATGACCTTAAACTCATTTCCTGGAAAATGAGAGAGAAAAAAACTCAAGGAAACCTTTAAGGCCTTTCCATTTTATCCGCATCACTGTTACTAAAAATAGAGTCATAGAAAAGCTTGTGAGCGAAGAGCACTGAAAATATGTTGCATCAAATTATCTGTAAAACAATTTTTATGAGCATAAACAGTGCAGTGGGATGACTGTATATTGCACGTTGCCTTTAATGTTTTACACAATAAAAGTATTAATGACATCTCAATTAACGACTCAAATACCTAGGTGGATTTTAAAAGATGCATCATGCATGCATCAACGGTTATTGCAAGTTATAAATCTGACATGACTTTTATTGCAGCTTAAATAATGCAACTTCCAGATTCATAAATGGCTTGCAGCATCGTAAAGTTTCGAGATAAGGCTCCTATATATGCGCCCACAGTTTAAAGTTTTTTGCTCGTGGAAGTTGCGATTATATGGCTGCATAAATTTAGTTGAGATGATGTGATGAATGGCATTTCATTCTGCGTATTACAAATCGTGAAGCTGAAAGCTGTCATAATGTTTTGACTAAAATGACACATTACTGACATGTGGTCGGCTTTTATGATGTCTATTGTATGCATGTACAAATTACAATGAATTGAATTTTTGCACATGCATATCACTAAGCTTCCCTCTTCCCTTCTTACTTGTCAATACGTTACTTCCACTCGACAAACAACTGCAAACATTTTGTTAAAATTGGTAGGTGTGGGTTGACGAAAGATAATAATTTCGTAAGGCTGACCATCTCTACTTTTTATTGATTTTTTTCTTTTGTATTTTTTTCCAGGTACATCACTATTGCACGTCCAATGCGCTACAAGTCTATCGTTACCGCCAGGAGGTGCCTGTACGCTATAATTTGTTGCTGGCTCCTTGCCGCACTTATCACTCTGATGCCGTTACTCTTGTTTGAAAAAAGGTAAAATTTATATTGAATGGTGATTCATTGTCATCAAGATATGTAATTTGACTGGAGTCGTTTCTAATCTCCTGATACAGTTCCTGAAGACGCAAGTTCATACTATGTATCAACCTGCAAAAATATGTTGGGCAGGCAAATTTTTTATGAGTGAGGTAAACATTTAGCTGTGTGCATTTTTATGGCTGCTGTTCTGATTTGATCAGTGTTATTTCTTACACAGCAGTCTGTTGCATTTGTGATGATGATATTAGTAGACAAAGAGAACAAGAGAAGTAGTCGTCGTATACGTGCTCATAGCATTGCCAAGGTTAGCCTTATGCCTATTTATATGCAGACCGTCGATTTGGAATTGGTATTTTGCAGTAGTAGTTATATTGAATATAATATACAATTATGCATGTGGTAGTGATAGGCAAGCAGCAAGTATCTTTGTTGGTATATATTAGCAATTTTAGCATATCATTGTTTGCACACATTGCACCCGTCAATAATAATGAAATGAATCATGCAAGCGAGAAGTCTTCCACTCTCTTCCTTCCTTTCTCATCTCATTTCTTTTGCGCTTCTACTCTCCTACTGCGGCACTTTTTGCAGTAGTTTTTAGGGGTGTAGGAAAGAATCAGAGAGAAGATCAGAAAAAAGGGAGATAGTGGGTGTGACTCTTTGACTTGCTCATTTATGGGTAACGTGTGAAATTGAACGGTATACTTGTAGGAGAGAATAAAACAATATGAGGCGTTCCATGGATGGATCCTCTATAGAATGTTTGTTCATGAATTTAGAGCTCAGGTATAAAAATGATTAACCGTGGTTAATAATGATGTATACGAAGATGCTAATTATGCGGAAATGGAAATCGCGTTTTGGTGAAGCACATATAGCTGTAAAAGTTACCAGTATATGATATATCATGATATGAGCAAAACAATCGTAAAAATGATAAATGATGTTATGCTTCTTGTAATGTAATAATTTGTGTTTTACTCTGTTGTCATTTTTTGTCGATAGAAATCCAGTATGTGGGACGTTTTCTGTTCCAATGGAAAGCTTGGCTACATATTTTGGGGTTGTCTTTGCAGTGGTGACTGTGTTTGCGTTAGCCGTAATGATTGTTTGTTATGCCCACATTTTCAGGGTAAGTGTGCCAGAGACGCTCTCTTTTAGGATAAGATGAAAAAGAAGAAATAAATGACAAACATTTAAAGAGTTTAATTGCACTCACACGTGCTCATTTATGACATGTATTGCTCAGTGGAAGACATTTTTGAACATTAAGAGATATAACTTGTTACTCATTATTTATTTTCAGATAGCTAAAGCAAAGTGTCAAAAGGTTCAGATTGGACACTTTACTGCGTCCACGGTTTCAAGTATCTCATCGGATTGGCCGTCTTCAGTATACTCGAGTGCGCAAGGTCAGCATCGTTTCCTCCACGCTGGTTCACGTATTGAATCATCAAATTCTCTGCTACATTGGGTTCTTTTATCCAATTTGGGTCGACATGCACAGCCTTTAAGGTGAGCACTATAAACTAACCGAAAGTACATTACAAAGCAATGTTAAACATCATGTTGAGTCTAACGCGTTTTTCATTTTAATCGCTTATGCTATTCATACTTCCTTTAAATTTATCTACTCATTTGATCAAATGATACTCTCACTATCGGTTGTATTAAAATACCAAGTTAGGCTAATTCAGATGAATGATGAGATCGGCACAAGATTAAATGTACAAAGAAAGATTAGAAATAAAACACCGCCATTAAGCTCAACAACTTGTTTACAGAGAATGTTAATTGCCCGTACTACTGGAAGTTGGAAGTGTCATTTTGTTTAAACAATCCAAAAAGTACATTCATTCCGTATGACTATACTTCTTCTGTTCCATATTCTCTCACCTACATTTTGCCAATTTCGTTCTCCGCTTATAGCTCTTACTTACATGTAACTGGCAATTTAGAATGGACAAATTTGGGCATCTACTTCCGGATATGTCCACAAGCCACTTATTACAACACTTAATGGCGGCACTTCCAGACATGTACGATGATAATTTCTAGGTGCAGCTTTTTATCTTGATGACTAAACTTGAAAGATATATATACAGTCAAGAACAATGCAGCTTCTACAAAATGATACATGCAAGTCGTGTCAGGTCTGATGCATTTTCATGAGTAACGATATATTCATTATAACGAATAGGTAGTCACAAAGCCTATATACATTACACAGTTTTACATACTTGCACACAACTATTTTGTGCCTAGTTCAAGCAGGACAGCTAGTTTATTAAATATGAATGATTTATACTCATAAATGCTCGTTGGCATACAATATGTTTCCAAGATCGCTCTAGATTGAAAGAAGAGGAGATCCAATTTTTATTCATACCTACACACATATAAGTGTATTGGAGAGATTAAGAAATATTCAATGTTGTAAAGCGACGGGATGTTTACATGTTTAAAAATCGTTTACTAATGTTACTATTTTATATTCAAACGACCATTTTGAGATTTGAATTTTAAAATTCCAACGGTCGTTTCAAATTTCAAATAATACGCACGTCAAATATGATTCAAAAGTTTAAATTATTAATTTTCATATAAAGTTCATATGGGGAATATATTCATATTGCGGCTGATGCACCGTGAACCGTGATACAGTACTACTATTGTGTTCTTACACTCGTTGGTCGGCGCTGTTTGTTTCCTGCCTTGACCTCTTCCCTTAATTGATGTAAGCTGCGATCTTCAACTTGAATTCATGAGACACAGTGCTAACAGTCGAATGATCAGTAGAATTAATAGCCTGTTTAAATGGAACGATCATATTACTTCCGGATTAGGAATTCTAGAGACATGATCTCATGCTCTTCTTGAAACATCAGAAAAGAACAGAGACATTGATTTCTCAAACAAATGTTTTTCATTGTGTTGATTAATTAGTTTTAGTTAAGCTTATCTCCCTAATGGATATCAGTACGCAAGTGTACGCACTTTTCGTGTATTTTCCGTATGATGACAACGAGGAAATTTTATTTGCAGCCTTGGCACACTTGCATGCGTCTGGAGTTTAAAATACATTTTCTTTACATAACATATACGTTTTAGAGCTTACGGAAATGTCCTAACCACAGGCGTTTCCAGTATCTTCAGTAGCCAAGATTATGCCATATGATTGCTCCATTGTTGAATATTATCCTTTTGCATTTTACATCATTTATCGCAAGCAACTCATAGGAGGAAGTAAAACAGACAGCCGCAACAAAAAATGATTTATGCAAGAGTGCGTAAGATTGTAGATAAAAATTTAAGTGCGTGTTTCACTGAATGATTTCGATGATGAGCATGTCACATTTGAGTGAATAGCCTCTAGAAATGTACTATCACACACTGCTACTAATAATGATTGCAGATACAAATCACTTTTTCACGAATTCGCTGTATCACACCACGACGCACGTACGTAGGACACCTCACGCCACGTGCACCTCGTTTCCATTAAATATGTGTATGATAGATGATTAATAGGCGTAATGGTAGATAAAATTCTTGGGCTAATTTGTATGAATAATATTGCAGTTTAATGTTTGTATTTAGTAATACTGATGCTAAAATGTTCTGTATGTGTGGCATAATGTATATTCTCTAATTCCCCAATGATCTTTACTTTGCATCATCAGCAGCATGAGTTTGGCAAATACTATGAGCAAAAATTAATCATATGCCCAGAGGTACATAGTACATAACAAAGGAAATCCTTCTCTGGTTGATTTTGAGACTATTTACAACGTTGGACACACATCAACTCAAACATTTTAGTTGTGGTTGGGGAGATGCAATCTATAATATATTTTAGTCGGAAACATTTATGATTAAAGACGACCTCAACACAGATTTTTACTTCGTTTCGCATTGTACAAAGACGAAAGAGTTTTTATTGCTTTGCTTCATTTTTCCAGTTCTTTGACCAATTTAATGACAAAGCGCAGAACAGATAAAATCTTCGTCTACAAATTGATGTTTCCTACTATGTATTTCACTAATGTTCACATATGAACGTTACTTTGAAACAATAATATATGAAATGTCTAATAAACGTAAAAGACCTTTATATCCGCTTACACTTAATTTTGTTGCTTCCTATATTGCTCATAAAACAAAGATGTGTATTCATGCTCGCTATTGTTCAAAATGTTCAAAAAACTACCTTACCACAAAGAAGAGTCATATTTCAAGTAAAAAGAAGCATACATATGCAGTTTTCAGTTTGTCCAGAAAACTTGTACGTAAAATCATCATAGAATGGGTGCAAATAATAATTATGATAAAATTCAACAAAATTGGATTGATGCCATAAAATAGCTTCTGTATTGGGAGCAAGGTGATAGGGAAAGTTTTGTCGTAGGTGTAGGCGCTTCAGTAGCAGTGCAAATTCATGACCTTAGAACTAATTTTTATGAGTCATAGTCACACTTGATATGCAAAGGCTTGGTCATTTACCCAGCCTTATAGCATTTCGGGTATATATTTGGAATGAATGAATAATATGTTCAACGTCTCGTCTGCAGTGTATTTTAATCTTATCTCTTTTTTACATTTATTTATTGAACAGAGTACCGAATGCTCTACGAGGAGGAGTACCAGTTACCCCTCCGGCAACACCAACGCTTCCGCCAAAAAATGCATTTTTCTCAGATCGTGCCCTAAACAGTCGACGAGATTCCAATGAAACAACGACTACTGGAACCACCGGCGATAGCAGAAATGGGAGCACAAGTAGTTCAAGCAGTAATGGTGGTGGCAACAAACGTCCTTCGAATTACTTTCTAGATCCCTCTCGCTCCCCTCTGTATCAGTATAATCTGCCTCCACGCAAACTAAGGAACAGATGGAGGACCTACTTGCAACCGAATTATAACTCGCCTCGTAAAACCATATTCACAATTATGTTGCTAATCGGAGCAGTTTTATTTACCCAGCTGCCACTCTCCTTCGTCTTGTTTACTTCCACTGTGGAAACAACTCAGCGATGGTTCCAATTCTGTATCAGTGTCCTATTTTCTACCTCTTCCGTGGCGAATCCAGTTCTTTACGGATTTCTAAACAGAAGCATACGAGACCAACTGTGGAGACTCCTGAGGAGAAAATCTCATATTGAGCATGGACCATCAGCCTCGTCAATGCGTAAAAGAAAACGGGGTCAGCAGCAACTCGAGGAAATGGCCCAGACCTCTAAGGGTTTCTTGTCATCTGCCAATCATTGTCATCTCCAAAATCTATGTCGTGAGGGAAGAGCAGCTCCGACAATGGAGATTCCTGCCATTAAAATTTCGCGAAAAGACAGTATTTCATCTGATGATAACAGCCTTGTGCATAGCACCACGTCAACAAACAGCATTAATATTATCGGTGGGGGTATGACTTCTGGCAGCGGTAGCAGTAGTGGTGCCATGGCCAAGATGAATCAAGTTCAAAAACGAATTGTGTCCTCTCCTTACTATCGTACAGTGCTGCTGAAGAAAGCTAATAGCAGCATCAAGAAGACTTCTCTCTTTCCTCGGCTTGCTCTGCCAGATGTCAATGTTCGAAGAAATAGTAGTGGTAGCATCATAAGCATTCGGACTAATGGGATCATGTCAATGATGAAAGGGAAAGTCAAGGAACTAGATGAAGAATGGTCTTCTTCTGGCACTCATAAATATGACGATAATGGTCCAACAAATCAATGTCTGACAGCAGTACATGTGGAGATGCAAACGTTTCGAAATTATTCGACCCCCGATTTACAGGCAGTTCAAACCACAACAACATCCGAGACTGCAGACACTTGTCACGAGCGCAAGATTTATACTGAAAATGACAATGCAAACGACATTGAGATGAATTCTCAAAATAAAATCGAAGGCCAAGACCAATTACCCGAGGAAAACATAAAAAACAATACGCATGAAAGTGACGAGACGAACCAAGAGCTTTTCACGATGGAAAACCGTTCCAATGATAATGCTGAGCGCAATGTTCCTTTCAATGATCTTCAACTAGATTCTCAGCCTGGTCCTTCCCGTGCAGTCTGTACAGTAAATCAAGAGAACCATATTGAAAACTTGGAAGCTTGCCTATCTGTTGAGAGTTTGATGGGAGTTTTAATTGATGAGGAACTGCTACCAGAAAACTTTCCAAGAAAACCTAGCCAAGACTCGGGTAAGTATCGCGTTTACCAAGCTTATAAGTTTAGGAAATATCAAGGTTTTACATTAGGATTTTAGAATCAGTGATACAATGCGTATCATTGATCTTATTAATCAGTGATTGTAGTTGATGTCCTTCGATTGCAGTTATTGAGCATCTAAAACCCTTTGGGGTGAGGGAGGATTCATGATTAAATTACTTGCATCAATTATGCATAACAGTATGCATGTAGGTATGTATGTTTTGAAAACCACGTTACATAGAAAATGCATTCAATTTTTCCTTGACCTGACTACATTTTGTGTTATGAAAACTACATGGGAGTAAATCGTGTGTACATGGTGGTCTTGTTTGTTTTCACGGTATTTTTACACATCCTTTTACTGTCATTTTCGTTGTGACTGCTAACGTTTCATCTCATATTGTTTACACGTAATGAAAATATTAATCAATATTGTAACATTGCATGAACAAAGATCCATACTACATCCCGCTAGGAAGATTAGATATTACTGCTGCTGTAGCAAGAAAATGCATTTTATTGAGGTGACGGGGTAGAGTAAAGCAGATCTCTGCTCACTATCTAATGAAATCCTAAATGCGAATGAAATTAGGTCAAGCACACTCCTAAAAATTATACAAACGCGACCAGATGCATAGCTAACAGAAAAGAACTTGAAACTAACGGTCAGCCACAAAACTGGACACAGTTATCACAACTTTTAGAATTGAGGACGCAATACTGGCAGAACTGCACCTGCTAAATATTCTCCCAGAATTTCTTATATATCGTAAACAAATTGTATTATAGAAATCTGCTTTTGTAGTTGATGCTGATACAGGAGATTAACCACCCATACTTTACGAATATATTCAACAATTACTACTAGTTTAACAGGTAGCCGTTGCATGCGTTGTTACACAAAATACAAATCTGCAAATTGATAGGCTTCCCAGATCTGTGAGAAAACAATAAAGAGACATGCCATTGTGTACTGTTGAATGCTGCTTGGTATTCATAACCTGCTCAAGAAAATTCGTACTTTAAACCTTTTCAAATGATTTGCCACAAATCATGAAAATAACAAAGATTTAATGCATAATTTTTGCTAACAAACTTTTACAATTCCCATCTATTTAGCTTAAATTGAATAAACTATAAAATTCAGCTTATAAATTGCCATAAATCATGAAATCTACTGAGCGTTTACTTTTTCGCATTTGGTATTTCGTCCTGTTGTTAGGTCTATAGATATTTACAAGATTTTTCTTCTTGATGAGTAGCTGACGATGAATGGATGTAAGGTTGTATGTAAATGATTAACTAGCTTGAGAAGAGTAAACTTACTTAGAGTGTAAAAACAATCACGAATAATTCTTTTGGTGGAGTTTTGTGGCTTGTGTGAGAAGTTCAAGGAACAATTTTCAAGGCATTATATTTCAATTCACTAAATTTCGAATCTCGAGACAGTTCCCAATTCAATTTTAAAGGTTGGATTAATTTTATTGGAAATCACGATAATTGATTATTATGATAATGTGCGAGTTTTACCACCCTGCTAGTTTGGCTCTAATTTCTTTGGGCAAATTTTCATATTCAATGCTATGTGTAACTTACCTATCCAAAAAATAAAGTTATACGTGAATAAGGAAGTATAATTTGATTCCATACGTAAGGCTTTGCTCGCTTACTTCTCAGTATATGTATGCACAAACCTGTATCTGAATTCCAGCATCTGAATCTGAATCGGTAGAAGAAGTAGTACCACCTATTAAGGTGTTGATAAGGGGAATTTTATATCTAGCAATTACATAATGGTTGTGTATTACGTTATTAGTACTGAATATAAGGGATGCACTAAATCTAATTAAAGCTGCTTGTCTCTAATTTGCATTAATCTAATTTACTATAATTAATGTTTTTTTAGTATGTATTTTATGTAATACTATGCCTAAATACCACAGTATATCTATCTTATTGATATCATTAGATGAAGGCACAATTCATTTCCACAAGTTTGACCAAAACAAGATACCTTGTTCAATTAATGCTAGTTTACATTTTCAATTTTCTTGTCATCAGTTGATGACTATTTTTTCCTACTAATAGTAAAGTTGACGATAGTATGGCTTAGCTAATTATTATTTCAACTTATACATTAACTATATCAAACAAAAACGGTAGCAAACACACGTGCCAAAGTAATTAAGTTAATTGAATGATGTTCCAAGCTTCCATTATATTTTTCATGGTAAGAGATTGCAACAATTATAGATGGTCAGCTACACATGCAAGGTAAAAAGAGCAATCAAATAATTTAACAGGCTTAGATATAGATGCACACTGCTGTCCATTAACATGTTATGCATTTTTATTCATTGATATCCACTGTCCTCACGAATCATTCATAACTGGTTCCTGTCTTACTTGTCGGTATATTACACACACGTACGGACATCTTGTCAAAAAGAAAATTAGTTAAAGTAATTTAAGAAAATCTGATCGTGCATGATAACTTCACCTGTTGATGGGCATTTTGACTGCCTCAATATAACAAATGCATCCACTTAGATGACGTGCTAGGAAGAAGGGTATCACACCTCTGAAACTGACACTTTTGAATAATTAATTACGATACTATTCTTTGAGGTAGTGGCTGTTAGCTAAACAGCATATAGTTAAAGAAGGATAATATACTATAGGTATAGTAGAGAAAATGGCTAATTTGCTTGATTAGCAAAGAACTCTTCAAAGTTAAATATTGGCTGCTACCACACTTTGTCTAAGCCATTATTTACTAGGCACCTGATGAACCCCAAAGACATTTATTTCGTATGACATTGAAGGTTGTTGGGCTGACCTGACGAGTAGTTTGGCAGGGTAGACAAAGTGGTATGCAAATATTTTGAAATGTAGGTACTTTAGCCCATTCTGGTATGGCATTCATTGAGCTGAGACCACGACATTTTTCATATTGATTAAAGAGACATTCAACCCTCTAGTAATTACTGAATATCAAAATTTTGAGTTGCTAATTTGGAATTATTTTTTGTAGGTGCTGATATGACATTTAGCGATGAGGAAGAAGAGATGTCACTCGGTCCTGCAATGAGTAGAGATCATCATCAGCCATCGCCAGTTTTGCTGTCAGCAGCTTCGCTTGCCTCATTACCAGCAACTCTAACTGTCATGCTGACGACAGGAAAGGACGCAACTGATGAGAATGGTGATGATAACCGCCTCACTACTTCAAAGAGTGCGACATCGCTGATAGGACCTCTCCTTTTCATTGAAAATCCGGATTCTACAGGAAACTTTAATAACTCCCAATCAGTCCTCTACCTTCCATGCTCGTGCACAAGCAGTAAAGCAGATGTTAGTGTGATTGGAAAAGGCATTAATGATAGTCAACTCACTCCCACTAAACAAAATGCCAGTGATGTCACTGTCACCATTACTGACAGCAACAATGGTGACACCGACACTCAACTACAGCTATTCCAACCTCAGCAATTCCTCAGTAACAAACGGTTACTCCATATTGAAAATGTACATTACCATCGACATCTTTGCGATTGTATAAAGAAAGGCGGAACAACACATAAATCAAAGTCTGAATCTGATATATGCATCGGTTCTAATAATCATGATAGATGTCAAGATCTAAAAATTCGATCAAACTGCCATATTGATTGCTTAGTTCTAGCTAATAAACCTTACCATAACTCTAGCTTTAGTTATAATAATCAATGCAAAGATGAAAATAATGTTAATTTTACCAATGCATTTACACTATTACGCAGATGTAGTCAAAATCATGTTCAAGTTCATGAGAGGGGTATTAATGGTCCATTCTATACAGTGTGTATGAGCAAGGAGGAAATACCAACGTTATCAAGCAATAGTTCTGAAAATAATATAAATCAACTGCATTTACTTCCCTTCTCGCAGTCACCGCAGTGGCTCTCCGTCATGTCAATGCAATCTTCCTGCTCTTCGTTAAGCAGTACATGTCCCTTGCGAATTTTAGACGGAAAATCTGATATCTCAGATTATGACGATTTTGAGGACCACATTGAGATTTGATTTTGCGTATAATACTTGAATTAAATTTAATGAACCAGTAATTTATTAAGTCATTTACAAGTTACGAATTTTGGAATAATATGAAATCATGTACTTTGAAATGAGTTAGCCCAGTGTAGTGTAGTCTCCTCTTATATAATGAAACGCGAAGTAAGACTACATCGTGACCTTTGTTAAATCGGTTACCTGTTCCAGTGACAAATTTCAATTTGTGCGTTATATTGTAAATTAACCTGTATTTATTTATTTATGTCTTATTATCACATGTACATAATACATATATAGGTAGGTAGTATAAACACGTCTACGCTGTGTCTGCAAATTTTAATTATGTAGTTCTTATATGGCTTACCAAACTAACAGTTATGTCACAGTTGTTGTTCACTTGTCATTGACAAAGGCCTAACTGTATTTCAATTAAATGTTTGCATCCTCGCTTTGCACTTTCGTTTATAAGTGCGTTTTTGTGTACCTTGATTATTAATGAGTGTATTCGATTCGACTGCTTTGTTGTGATAAACTTACGATAGGTTTAGAATATTTTATAAATCGAGAACTTTAACATTTATACAGTATTCTATTGATATAGATTGTTGCAATATTGCAAATTCAAATTTTAAGTGACAGGAGAGATTTATTATATATTGTGTCATTCATAAATGAGTTTTCGCTTATTGAAAGGGGGCAACGTGCGTCATTGTCAAAATACACTATTTTGCTTTTTACAATCTCATATTTGTATCAGTATTACCAGAATATTATATAATGAAACAAATGTGTGTCACGTTGTACACTACCTTGTTGCAATGATTGAAACAAAATGAAATGCAGTAAAATAAACCAAAATAAATTACATAAAACTAAAACATGTCATTAAGTTTTCAATTGTCTTTATTTAAGAAGTTTCTTTATTTATTGTACTATTCCCTTGAGTTTTCATTTAAAGCGTAATCAGAGTAGGGAACCATCGAATAATTCAATGTTTACTAATCTTGATTCTGAACATCTTTTTATTCTTTTAAATTTCATTACTTTCCTTTATATTCATATTCGTTTTCATTTCTGTATTCATGAACCAATTCTCCAAATTTCAGCCTACCAACTACTTCTTGAAGATGACTAGACAAGGATAAAGGAGTGCGTTCCCTTTCTTGACTTGGTTTCCGCTCTGTTGTCTCAATCGCAGCCTCCGTTGGTGATTCGGATGCTGTAGGGGTACTACTAGTTCTAGCAGAAACTTTTTTAACTGGATTTGCAGTTGTTGTCAGTTGACGTTTCTTTTCTCTCTGTTGCATCAGCCACATTTCTGTCAAACTTGGATGAAGAAGAAGAGGAGCTTTGTCGAGAAACTTTCGAAACTCATCCACTGTATTATACTTTGAAATATGACTCATGAGAAAAGTAACAGCATCATCACTTTTTGGTCCGGGCTTTTTATCTTTGAAATTTAATTTTTTTGCACTATCTATACTCTCTGCAAATAACTGCATAATTAGTATAGAAAAAGCTGCAACTAATAAAAAGTTCATTTTGAACTTTTCTAGATTATCCGGCACCGGTTTTAGATTCTTCACTAAAACTTCTCAAGGAGACGTGCAACTAAGAAATGGTGCCGACTTATTGCGGCTCATCCATCAATATCTCCAGTTCTCTCATATCTACTATATTATAGATTAGGTAAGGTTAGTATGATTGGCTGAGCTCATTAATCAATTACCTACATGTGAAATTGTTCAGATATAACTAGAGAGACACATTTTGTGAAAACTTAAAAATATGCGAATTTAGAATGCCTTGATTTAACCTATACCATGTTCAAAAACGTGTTGCATGTCAGTATGAAATGCATTGTTAGAATAATTTTGGAATAATAATTTTAATATGCTATTTATTTAAGGTTGCATGTTATTGATGATGAATAATGATTATTGGATAGTCTTTCTTTCGGAAAATTTCATCTTTGAAATGTTTAAGCAGATATAATGTAAACTATAGTGCTATTAACTATCAGCAAGTAGTACGTTTGTATGATGTGATCGAAACGGTATAAATGAGCATGAGATAATGCAATAATTGCTACTACTAGATTTTATGCATCCTTTCAACTCAAGACTGAGTCATATCCATCCTTTTGGAGTAGCCGGAGGTGAGGTTGAATGTGTGGAAAGGAAGACAATTGAACTGAAAACTAACCCAATCAAGCTAATTTAGGAGTAGATGCATGAATGCATTGGTATGATCCGGTTATGTCGAGTGTAGTATAGTGCATTCATAGGCTTTCCACGCTTCCAACACCGCTAATTATGGAAAAATTTATTAATAAGGAATGCATTATACACGATTTTATCCTTTTAAAAGACATCGTATAGAGACGGAACTTCGCAAAAAAAATCTCTTCAACCCAATAAAAATGTCAAATGTATGCAACTGTTGTTGTTTTACATGTTTGGTTAATGGTTCAGATCAAAGTTCCAAAAATAAAAAAAGGAATATAATATGTAGATTTCTGTACATTTCATTTGAGTAAAAGTGAAAGGCTCATTTATTGGTGATGATCGTAATTTTGGTGACTTTAAAGCCCGTAATGCACGTAATATACTATATATTATATTTGTGCAGTTTCATGTTTTAATAGTTTGAAAATTTTTATACCAATGAAAATAATGCAAAGGAACAGCAGCACTTTTTATTATGATCCTTAAGTTTCCTAGTTTTGTGTGTAGTATTGCGCTATAAAAAGCACGTTAGACATGTGTCTACCTGCTGAATGAAATCTTCCTGGTGATGAATGGATAAATGTTGAAGTAGAAAGACAATTTTTGAACGTGTGAATTCTCACTTATCTTTTCCTATACCCCTTGAGATGTAAGTATGTATGTGTATGCCATGCTCGTCAATGCATGCTATTACATACAAACTTTTAGTAAAATGTAGCAAATAATTATTGTCTGACGAGTTCAGTTTTTACATGAGTTGTTTCAATCTGCAAGCAATGCTTTAATGGTTACTCATTTTAGGATTTAAGAAATCAAGAATAAATAGAAACCAAACTCTGATAGTATTTTTAATAGTCTATCACACAAAGCGTGATTCCAGAGACTTCCTATTAATTTCTAAGAAGAAGCTCTATTGTATAGAGTTTCTATACTATTTATATACTATACTTACTACGCTTTAAGCTGGTTCGCATTTATTTGTGTAACATGTACCGATGTACCTAGCTAAAACTAAAAGTCTATATAATCGAGTCACCGGTAGCATGTACCAACGTATTAACTCGGATTTTTATAGACAAAGACAATAGACAACAGAAAACTACTTTAGCTTAGTAAATAGTACAAATTTAAAAACTTACTTCCTTTGCTTTGTGCGATTATATACATGAAAATGCGATTCTAATGTATGCCCCGATGATCTTTCCGCTTCATGATTTGCTAAGAAGCCAACTAAACTGTATGCATAGTATAAGTGCTGAATATAGTTCATAGCTATCCTTTATATACCAAACTGGAAAATTGTAACTGACGATATGTACAAGTTTTAAAATGGCAAACGCAAATGTTAATGTCTGAACCTATTGCTGTTGCAGTAGCAGCAGATAAATCTAGGAGTCTCCAGGAGTTAGCTTTAGCTTGCAATTTTTGCTTTGTGTAATGGAGTGTTTGTAAAAATTTGATACAGACATACTGTATGCAGATCTCGAAATAAATTGCTACCCACACGAATAAATATGATTTCATTAGGTTTATATTTATGGAAGTTTAAATTCACCTTTATTAAAAAACAAATTTCAAATCAAAGCTTAACATGTATTATAATAATTGTACCATGTTTTGGTTTAGTAGACTACTTAGGTAAAAATTAAATGTTCAGTTGCATAATTAAAAAACAATAAGTCGTTGTATGGTCCTGCCATAATTACTTCTCGTATAAAATGAATAATAGGTATTCAATACAATGGTCAAATGGTATTTATATGGTAAAATATGACAAAATTGACGCATCCTCCTTTCTGTGGGCACAGACAAATTCCAGGGAGGTTCACTATTTTACAAGATATACAGAATAATAAATCGTTTTTCTTCATTCAAGTCCTACGATCAACGTAGCAATGGGACTTTCCATCCAATGGAAAGAAACTTGAGATCGCGGAGATTAGCATGGTATGTAAAATTCGATTGCTTGCAAACTTGAAGCGTTGGTTCAGTCTACTGGAAGTTATTCACAAGGTTGGCAGAGTGGACATTTTTTCATCGCACGAGTGGCTCTTGCCTTCTGCTTATGCTTTGACCACGTTTAATAGCTCTGGAATATCGGGTACGTCTTCGTTTTTCGTAAGCGTCACGCTGCATCGTTTGCCAGAGTTCGGCAAGTACAGGTTGAAGGCATGGAGAAGCCGCGGAAATAAACTCGGCCAAATCGGGAACATTTTCTATTTCTCTTAGACGCTCCAGGACATTTTGCTTTGCATCCAAGTCTGACCCGTAAGTGTCCCTTTCGGCTCGAGCTTGAGGAAGGTCCTTCGCGGCTTCCACTGACTTGGCTTCTGTTGTCGCAGAGAGGATGCATAGCCCAACGAAAGCACTTAAGACAACAACCCTTTGTCCTTTCATGGTCAACATGGTTGTGGTGATAGATCACTTTTAGAACTGACGTTGTCCGTTGTCACTTGTCAAGAACTTAAAGTCAATTTTTAGAATGCTTCAATTCAAGGTTAATTTTGATGATATAATCAAGACTTTTATAGCAAAATTACAAGAACTCAACATTTGATATTGTATTCTGTACAGTGAACCAGCACTGACTATTTTCAGATCTGGAAGCGTCTCTGAGGTTTTATTCTTGTAATTCGGAGATATATATCATTTTATTTTACGCAACGCTTCCTATGAGTTTATATAATAAAAACAATATCAATTTATCTCGTGTATGATGCATGAACCGAACCATGAAAGATTTTCTTCGAGTCAAATGAAAATGTGAAGTCAGTAGTGGTCAAACCTATAACATAAAGCGGTTGCCTATCTCGTAATTGCTTTTGTTTCCACTCATTTTTTTCCACTGATGTTGGTATTCATTTTTACTTTTATATAAAAATCTGAAAATATCTCATCGTGCATAAAAACTTGAATTTCTTCATTTTAGCAGTATAAAAAGAATGTGCAAAACTGATTTGAACGATGGGGAATTATGGAGTGTGTTGTGAAGACTTGTTTCTGAATCTGGAATCTGATTTACTCGGACGTATTTTTAGGTTCTTTACCTATGTAAGCATGACTCAATTTCAGTTTGCTGTAAACAGGATGAATACAGCAATTATTCAATTGTTCATCTACAGCAATTATTTAGTGCCAGAGAGCGTAAACATTCCCGACCGATTTTTTCAACTCACACGCATGACATACAACAACAAAAATGTAATTAATTATGTTCGTTCTCCCGAAGCAAGAAGGAAATGAGGGTAACATTGAAATTTCCAAAATGTCAAATGGTCATTGATATCGCACATCTCCCCTGAGACATGATGTTTTGCAAAAACAAATTAATGGAAAATTATAAAACAAGCGCAATTATCTACCTGTGATTTTATGAAAACATGTATTTTTTGTATTATGCTGATTAGATTCATCATCAAAATAGGCAAATAATTCACTAGCTTTTTGTATTGCAATATTGCAAATCCTAAGCAGCAAGGCAAGGCAGGAATATATTTATTTTGCACCTGTTTCAAAACTTAAATTCTGAATTTACCCCAGTCATACTACTAGTAAATAAGCAGAGGCAGGGCATAGCAAACTCATTGATTTAGTAACCTTTGGCCTTTGCTTTTCGAATGTAAAACATATCACTTCCCTTCATACATATAATATTCAAGGAGATCACCACCACCGAAGGCACACAATACAAGTCCTGTTGTATGCAATTAATTGTATTCCAATCAAAAAAGTTAGCATTTTATTTTTACACTGGGTATTTGCTAATGATCCGAGGGGAATCTCATTTTTTAGTCATCATCATACTGCTGCTGTCAAACAGGCCCCGAAAATAGCTGACCTCTTTTTTTGATGTCACCTTCGTTTCGTTCCGGCCAGGTCAGGTCCATTAATATTTGATGTGTATTAGTTATATAAATCCGTGCGCTGATTTCATTCATTCATTCATGCACCATAAAAGCACACTCTGCACTTCCTCGTTCCTCTTCCCTTCACCATTATCTTTCCTCCGTTTAGTTTCAGATTCAGAGAAATAAAATTTCGCGTGGACCGTTCCCTTCCCAAGTCTGCAGTCGTGAGTCGTGAAACCTGTTAGTTTTGTTTATGTTGAATCATATGTTCAGTTCAGTCATCGTTGTTCGCCATCTCATCAGATAGGCTATGTTGAAAACATTGCATTGCAATGACGGAAAATAAATGCATGTCGTATGTTTACACAGAGACATATTATAAACAAAACATTCGCTCATCGACATTATGTTTCACAAACTACAAACAATTCGGGCTTTTAGTGACAGCAAAAGCAATCAAACAACATATTTAGTCGTAGAACCAGAGCTGAAGCAAAAAAATTTCGTTTGTTGAATTGCTTGGCATCTGTTGTTTTGTTTCCAAATTAATTTAGTAGCCTGTGAAAGTTTTCATTAGTACATTTGGAGGGGGAAAGATTAATTGATGATTGGATATTGTATTAAAAGATGATTTCGGATTCTGATAACTCAATTATCGGGGCTCCTTCGAAAAGGCAACGCTTTAGTGAAGATAGTAACGGCACTTCATCAACTGTAGGTCATGTCACCCCTATCGCTAGTAACAGTGGAACACTTGGAAATAAAAGAGGAGACTGCCGTTACGGGTTAACGTGCTATAGGCGAAATGAAACTCATTTGCTCCAATATCGACATGAACTGCGTAAGTTTACTTTTTATATTATTTAAAGCATAGTCATCGTCAACGTCATCTGACTAAAGATTAACCCGTGTGAAACTGTCTTTGATTGTGTGATTTAGTCGAGAATGTTTATCAGTTAATGGCAGCTGCCAATGACTTTGCCAAGCTCCCTAGAAGCATTGATATCCGCGATGGAGACGAATCTGTACTTCTGGAGCAAGCCGTTATCTTAAGGGATGCTGGATTTCAAACTCCGTCATCAACGTCTACAGCAACTTCGTCAACAGCTGCCGAAAGTCTAAAAAGATCGGAGCAAGTTGTGGATAAAGGTTCAAGTAAGAATGACCCCGTGGCTGATTTATTTGAAGAACGAAGGCGAAAGATGAAAAGTAAGCAATTGGCAACAGAAAAGATAAAGACAACCGTACAAGCACAAACATCACAGGATAAACCCATTACTGCAGCCAAGCCCTCAAGCATGGCTAGTAAATGGGAATCTAGCTGTCCATTTAATTTATTTCTTAGTAAAGTACGAGATGTACCTGTTGAAAAGGATGGTGTTTTATCCGCAAACTTCAAAGGTAGTTACAATATAATATCTTAATGAGGATGATTTGTAGTGTAGCTATGAGCCTAACTCATCAAGGTGCTGATTGCTGATGAATCGAAATATATGTTTTCTAATTTACAGATTTGTTTGATACATCATTGGGGGAGGTGAAAGCAGTTTGCCACATTAACTTTATGGTGGAAGCGAGTTGGCTTTTTGAACAGACAATGCAAGCCGGATTAGAGTAAGTACAATATTTTCTAACCGTAAATACGCTACGGGCGTTTTAAACCGTTCTTTGTACTAATATTGCACTTTGCAGGGGCAAGCCAACCAGAATAATTTACGGTGATGAAAACAAGGAGCTAGAAGAAGGAGCAAAGGCTTTTCCCTGGTTAAAAATATTCCGGGTTAAATCACCATTTCCATTCGGCCATCATCATACGTAAGAGGTTTTCAAAGTTTAATTTACTTGTATTGGCTTATGTTAATTAATGAGGATTGTTACATCCTTGTTGTTTCACATTTTTCAACGAATGAGGAAAAGTCTCTACCCCATAATATTTTTGTAATTTTTACTTGTGTTAATGACTTTCCAGAAAAATGAGTTTGGTTCAGTATATGGACAGTTCGGTACGATTTTTTGTATACACTGCCAATATGGTTGAATCAGACTGGGACAATAGAACTCAAGGGATTTGGATCAGCCCAAAGTGTCCAAAGGTTCCTGTTGGGTCAACTCCGTCGTTTGGAGAATCGGTTACGAAATTTCGAAGTGATATCATAGAATATCTTTCAACTTATCCCGTTCAAGCAACTGCGGCTTGGAAGGATGTTTTAAAATATACTGACTGTTCAAATATTAAGTTAGAATAAAGCTAGACACTTAAAATATTTAACTAGATCAGTTAGTGTCAATATATTTACTTATTTCTATCTTTTGGTTTTTTTTGCGTTAGGGTATATTTTGTCGCGTCTGCTCCCATCACTTCTCAATCACACCTTAATGGCTTCCAATTTGGGATAAAGAAAATGGAAAAAATCTTAAAGTCAAATGAGTTGGAAACAGAACCCAATTGGCAATTGACCGCTCAATGTTCATCCATAGGTCTGGTTTTAAGTTTTAAAAAGTGAAGTAATGTATGTATAGATTAATGAATCAATTTGTTATTTAACACAGGCACTCTTGGCAAAACAGCTAATGATTGGCTTTTGACTGAATTCGGTTCAGCAATGGCTGGGAAAGATCGATGTCTGCAAGGAAGTCTGAATTTGGTATGCAGGAAAAGAATCAGCAGCTTTATTGCATTATTTTAATTTGGCCATTTGTAGAAAAATACTATCTGTATAGAGCAATATGCATACTTATGTAAGTTACTGTAATAGGTTTATCCCAGCGATCAAAACGTCAAAAGCAGTTTTGATGGAGTTCTTGGTGGTGGATGTCTTCCTTATTCTGCCATGACTCACATGAAACAAAGGTGGCTGGAGCGTCATTTGTGGTAAACATTTTTAACTTGAGATCCTTTCATTGATGTCGTTTTTTTTGCTATAATGGGCATTGATGTATGTTTGCTCTTGTCTGTGCAATATTTATGTAGCCAATGGAAAGCAGATTGCAGTGGTCGTTCCAGAGCGCCTCCACACATAAAATCTTACAGCAGATGGTCTACAGATCAAACTAAACTTGCGTGGTTCCTGCTTACTAGTGCTAATTTGTCGAAAGCCGCGTGGGGAAAGTTAAACAAACACGGCGACAGACTCACTGTAATGTCCTGGGAAGCAGGAGTGCTGTTCATACCGGAACTAATTGTAAGTTTGACCGTATAAGCAAGTATGTATCTATATTCTAGGATTTAATGAGCTATTAATTTATGCAATTTATTTTATTATTGTGACAGTGTTCTACAAAGCATTTTGTGGTGGGCGGTAAAAACTCTGCCGAAGTCAGGAACAATTTTCCGTTGTATTTTGACATTCCTGTTGTCAAGTATGAAAAAAAGGACCACCCATGGTTTTTCGAAACACTCCAGCTAGCTATATCGGAATAATTATCTTTTGGATTCCATCCTCACAAAATCATGATCTGAATAAAAGAATTGGTCTAAACTCACAAGAATATTTTTGGAACTATTGAGTATAATTTCATTATTCATTATGTAGTATGTTGTGCATGTATATACGTGCATTCAATACTTTTCAGTATGGTTATCATTTCGGATTTTGCATATAGTCGGATTTTTTTCTGTGTTAAAAATAGATTTCATCTTTGCGAAATTTGCTCACGCGTTTCCCTTTGTAATGTTTGGCGGTAGCTTTGTGGCAAGATCTTGAAAAACATTTTTGCTTGTTTTCTTTTATGTACTATTTATTAGTGAATTAAGATTCGAATCAATCACGACGAAATTGAAATTCCCATCACCCTGTCGTTTGAAGCAAAGATATTATGGCTGTAAGTCTACATGAACCCCCAGTATTACCACCATCATCAGTGCTATTCAATCATTTGGTAAGGAATTTGTCAATGCATACAATACAATGATTAGTACTGTACTGTTGATGATTATACCACGTAGACATTTTTTAGGCACATGCAGCTAGATACTATCTTGCACTCACAAAAATTGTTCCATATTTTAAGATTATAGAGAAGGTTTTGGAGCACTTGGAAGTTCCAGAGCTAAAAAATGTCCGCTTAGTGTGCAAGTTCTGGAACCAAGTTGGAACGACATTTTTGGCGGAGAAGGTTGAAGTGAGTTTGGAAGGAAACCGGTTAGACCAATTCTTGAACTGCATATCCACATCTCGTCCTTATTCAGTTAGCACGTTCACAAGCTATACTGTGAAAATCAATAGTCTACAATCAGTGAACAGAACAGTTGCTACTATGTGGTCCAGTATACACTTCAACATAAAACATTTATACCTGCACATCACTACAGTTTACGCAAGAAATGAACTGGAATCCTTGCTGTTCCTACATTTTCCAAGCATAAAATCAATTAAGCTTGTGATCATGAAATATTGGGGTGTTGCAGACGTTGTGTCAACAGAAAATGATCAAGATGAAAATAGAGCTTCAAATACTCAACCCAATCCAAATTTGAGTTCCTTCCAAGTATCCTACCTTGGGTCAACCTCATTATATGGCTTCGATGATGGGGGCAATGATGAGGATTTTTATTTGCCTGTTAACTGGAGATGTTTTTTCTTGCGGTTTCCTAAACTCTCCGTATGCTTTATTATCTGAAAATGTTTAAAACTGTAATAACTATAAGCGTGTACGAGTATGTAAACTTAAGAAATGATTTGTTTTTATTTCAAGCATATTAGTTTCAATGGTCTGAGTAGCGAAATAATTGGGGAAATGTTGGCCGCATTAATATCGCTACAAATGGAATCACCAAATACCAGTTTTACTCTGAAGAGTTTGGAAATACTAGATGAGTAAGAACAAGTTATATTAAAATCAAACTCTTTAGGAAAATGACACAAAGAAACAAGTGGCTAGTTTTTCTTTGTTTTTGTAGGAACATGTTTCCTCAGTCGCCAAATGATGAGAACCTGATCCAGCTTACAAAGTTACAAAATGAGTTTGAAAGCATTCATTTAGAAGTTTCTCCTTTTGTCACAACTTTACTGTTAAACGATTTGTTAAAGAAACATGCTGTATCTCTCAAAAATCTTCGCCTGCGCAGATATCCCTTTTTCCCGCAATCTTCGTTAATATATTTAAATGACAATAATTTGAGTCAAGTAAGGTTTTTTGAAATATCTGAGGACCTACTGCCTTCACTATCATTTTTGCCCCACATGCCTTCACTAGAAAAACTGCATATCCTCATACGAGACTACAGCCATCTCAACTGCTGCGATATAGTTCATAACACGAGCATTAGTAACCCCGCTAGGATTGCTCACTCGGGTGTCAAGTTTCTGTACATTGAACCCCCGTTGATGTCAAAGGATTGTATCGAGAAGCTATCATTATGTTTGCCAGGATTGGAAGGTATAAAACTTCGAGTTAACAATGAAATGATAACAGAGATTTGCAAGATCGCGTGCCAGGAAAGCTCACCGTGCTGGAAGCACATAAAGGATTTGCACGTGATTTCATGGGAAGGTCTCACAGATGAAGGAATCACTGGAATAGCTGATGAAATTCTGAAATTTTGGGGAGGATTTTCAAGTAACATGGAAGTAAGAAATTACAGGAATAAACCCTTCATTGGAGATATTGCTGGTACTGAAAATACTTATTCAAAATAAACGTTTTGAGATTTGCAGGATAGTGTGAAGAAAATAAATACTCATTTAGAACTATACGTTTTAGATTTACAGAGTTTAACGATTGAAATGTGGTCTGATTATAATAATCACATAAGTGATTATACAGTTTTGTATGGGGTGCAAGAAGTGAAAAATCTTCAAGAAGTGGCTTTCATTAGATGTGAGGTAATATTACAAATCAAAATTACATATCACATAATATTAATTGATCCCATAGTCATTCCTATTCAGTCTCTCGGTAAGTTCATTTTAGTTACTAAATTGTGTACTTAGCATTAACGCATACGATAAACGTTTTTTGTTTACAGATAACTTCTTCATGCTATTCGTCTATCCAAATTCCGAAGAAATTTATTATTCATTAATTTGAACTATTTTCTTTTTATAAAATGACATTTTTTAACATTTAAATTCACTAAAAAAGATTAACTACGTTTGATCAGGAAAATGTATACAAAAAGATGGTAGTTCTAGTTCGGAATAAAATCAATCATCAGTAAGTACTGGAACAGTAATTTCTTCATTGTACGATTTACCATCTGCATAATTCATTAATCGTTGTTTGAATATGCACATGAAAGTTTGTAAAAAGTAAAATGAATCAAACAAAACATTTAATTACATAGATACATGTAACTGACTGCATGAAAATTCATTTTATGAAATAGAATGGTTCAATTTTGGCTTGTCTCCAAACAATCAACTTTCAATAGGTGGATGAATATTGACTACATACTACATCTTATAAGGTATTAATAGCGACAGTATCTACCTATATGATCAAAAAGCATATTGTCGAATATTTACTTCACAAAGACTCCAATGAAGTAAAGTCGCATGTAGTCTGAACAGCAAATAAGTAGTATTACTTTAATCAGTCAATTTACCAAATCATTGGCCGAGTTTTTAGTTTATTTCAATGATTCATGTCTGCTTTAAAAAATAATAAATAAAGAATGCACTATACACTTTACAGCTACGAGTAAATCTAACGGTATGCAAAAAACGAGCATAAATTCATAATAAATACACGATGCAGTAACTTATATTACGTAAGCCCTTTACTCCGTGGTGGTAAGTCATGCCTGCTAACAAAAAGTTCCAGAGAATGCATCAATTACTTTCTTCAATAAGCGTAGCAGTCCAGGAATAGAAATTTAGATTGTGGAAAAACTAATCAGGTAACTAATTTCTGGCTCGACAAACACTGGGTGGTTCATAGGGCACAATGTCCTTGGGGTAAATTGTAACAAACTCATACTCTGGATCCATTATTTCATTTTGCAGTGACGAAACCGTAGATCCAGTTCCACTATTTGGTCTGAAGCTGTTCCTTCGCAGAGTGTCATATCGATTTCTGAAGGATGGGGGCCTAGACCTAGAAGAAGTCGTTGTTGTTTCTTCCGAAGTGAGTGGTGCACATTGCGTAATCTGGGGTATATACCGATGAAGACTTTGTAGTTGGTTTCGTCTTTCTATAGTCCAGTCAATGCGTTCATTTCCAACTTCTGAAACAGCCAGTCCAGCATTCTGAGACGGTACAGTGACTATGTTTTCTCTCCTTGTGTCGGACCAAGTTGTGTTCCAGATATTAAAGAAGCGCCTGTATTCGTCTGATCTGATTTCACTTCGACATATTCCGTGATTAGGGATCTTATTGTAGTACCACAAAAATCCATTGCACATCTCATTACGGCTACTGAAACCGCCAACAGTCACGTTTCCATTTCTATCCGTGTTGGAGTAAACGCATCCTAGATTTCAAGAGAGAAAAAAATTATTGCTTCCAATAGAACATCATAAAATCGGATTTGTACTGGTAACTGTACTGTTTATCAAAATATCTCCAGGTAAGATTGTGGACTCCTCCCTTAAAATACGGATTTGTTGGAAGTTAAAGTTGTAGTTGTTATCGTATGATATCCAGGGAAGTTCCTTCTCGTTTCTTATGTGCAGTAACCGCACACCCCGTCCTGCAAGATGTGTGTGCAAGTTTACAGCAAACACACGGATTCCATCCCTGGGCAATATTCTATCCGTGCAGCCTTTAACAGTGTAACAAAATACATTTTTAATATCTTCCCTGGTATTTTATGAATTCGTTTTGAAGAATGATTACCTGAGCCGCAATGGCCGTAGGTCACATGGGCCAAGGAACTTGGGGGAACTGTAAAGTGGTGGAATAAATTTTTGTAGAAAATGTTTTAGCTGGTAATGTCTTAAATCAATTATTAGCGATTTAGAGAAATAGTACCCATTATTGATGGCGATGCTGGGGTCAATTCTCCAATAGTCAATACACCGGCGTCATGTGTTCTGAAAAATATTTAAGATTTGGAAGTATTTTGCATGGCATGCCTATAAATGTATTATTTTCTTTGATTAATTACCTAAGATTTTCTGTGTAAAACACTTCCAAAGCATAGTTAATGGTAATACCAGAAAGCACATCTGGATTATCATAATGCATTTGTAGCATGTAATACTCGTTTCCGGACTCGCTCATTGGTAACCCCACATGGTCCGGGAAAAAGATTGGCTGTATTATGACATAATAATTTGAACATTGTAACTGTTGGAACATTGCACGAGACATGTGGATACCTACTATAAATTGGAAATTAAGATGCATATTTTCTTACATTTCCGTTGACTTCCCAGACGTGAACAACTTCTCTACAGTATTGTGTAGGCATGCGACCCACAGGTTGGCTGAGAATGTAGCATTCCTCTCCTCGATTTCCAACATGACGCTGGAAAACTGAAGCAGGATCTTGTCCTGGAGGAACTTCACAACGATGCAAAAGGAAATGATGAATGTGTCGGCGGTCTACCTCTGATGGCAGGATGGAATTGAACTGACAGTTATAAAAATTACCGTTTTATTCATTGCGAATTTGCAAGATCCTATATTAAATGCCAATTGGTCGAACTAACATGTCTCAGCTTACCCCGACAATATGTTTTTTTCTTCCTGCAGGAGCCTTGTGCATTGTGCAAATATATGTTGTGTCTTGTGCGGGCATTAACTGCTGCCCTCTGATTGTCCATACATTCCAATCGCCTAATGAATTCGAGCTTTTTGATCTATGTTTTGAAAGCACTTCCCTTGGGGTAAGATCTGCATCAAGCAAGTAAACGTCGAAGCTGCCTCGATTTTGATGATGGTACTCAATTTCATCGTCTTTTTCTCCAAATGCCCATATCACCGAAAGGAAGTCATCCTAAATCATTTTAATAGCAAACGTGTTTAGTACTAATATCGGTAAGACAGAACTGAAGCTGGGGCAAATAGATTAATTGCAAAGTGAAATTACAGTAATAGGCAGGTCATGATCTTCATCGCATGTATCAAAGGGCCGAGAAAAGGACAAAAAAGTTTCTTTTCCTACTTCCGACGCACTGTGCAAAGTCCAGTCCTGACTTGTATCTTCTATTGGCAACTGGTTTGCGATAGCGTGACGATCACTGAAATACGGCAGCCCTGTTGTAGAATCAACTCCTCCCAAAATCATGTCGGCACCAGTCATTTTACTGTTTCCACTTGATGAGCTCAAGCCAAATCCAATGTATCCATTTGTTTGGACAGTAACATTAAAAATAATTCTCTTTTCTTCCCAGTCCACAAGCCATTCTAAAGTATATTTTCCATCATCGTCTAAAGTTGTAAAATGTCGGTATGGATTGTTGTCCACGATATAAGCTGTGCACGGCAAAACTACACAATAAACGATAACTAATACAGCAAGATACCAACTATAATGCTTTTGGGGTCCCTTTCGTATTTTAAAATCAGGTTCAGATGAAAACTTCACCGAAACTAGTGGAGCCATTTCGAAGAGCTAACAATTTGACAATTGCAAATGTCCCTTATAGCCACTAAGGCTGCTGCTTATGGAATGAACTTCATTGGAACCTCTCTTTGCATGTTAACGCCTGACATTTTTGGTGGAAGATGAAGATGCACCAATGCAAAATGCAAGCATCCCATCAACTCGTAAGATATAGTCATTGCTAATCATTTTAACTTCCCACGACGGACATGGCCAAAGACTTTGCACAATTTACCTACTTTCTACCTAGATTAGACATGCATGCGTTCAAAAGTAGCACTAATAAACGGATATTTTAGATCTAATCTCGTTTAACAAGATATCCTGCAATCCCTGTTTATCCTCTCGTCCATTCTAGTTTTTTTGCAGGTGTGTATGTATACTGTATAAATAATGATAAAACTACAAATTGCATTTTGCAATGCGCAATTAGTTAGAAACAACTATATTAAGTACAGTGAATAATGAGTAGAAGTAGAGTATGCAAAAATAAGATTGACCTTAGACTTTCAAGTAAGGTGTTGGCGCAGTTGGCAGACGGTTATCAGCAGGTGCAATTCATCAGTTGCTAAAGGTGTTTCTTGTTTATCTTCGACAGAGGTGGTGTTTGGTAGTACACGCTTCATGCAACACTGTAGAGTCAATGTCAAATATTGTAGACGTTTTATCTACAGGACTTAAATAATTGCTATATTGTATGCAGTTATTTATTTGAACTGCATGAATTGTATCTGCATGGGAAATGCAAAATATTTTTGCACATGCACGACTATTCTCCAGCCAAAAAATCTTAATATATAATGACAATGCAGTGGAAACACGAAGTAAACAGGTAGTTATAAAATGCTTGCTCATTGCTTGGTTTTTATTGTCATTTATTTGCAATACCCATCTTGAATGTCACAATTTAATAAATTAGGATATTATGATTAAGAATAACATGACAAACAGTATTATTAAGGCACTAATGGTAAGTTTCACGTATTACTTGCTTAAGCTAGAGTTACTCTCTCTGAGATTTTATCATGAGTAGATTGGCAACTAGTGCAAACTAACTTAAAACTAAAATAAATTAAACGTTTAAATGTGCATGAAAATGTTATTTCATATGACTAATCGTAAGTGTAAAAAGAGGACGTTTCCACAATCCACATGATTTACATGAAGATTGTACCATTCCTCCAAGTTTTTATACGCTTGTGTCATTCTTAGTTAGAATTTGAGTATCCCTGAGCATTAGTGTTGACTGACCAAAAGGTTCCCTTTGGAAATGCCACCCCTGGGTTCTGAAACTCACTTACTTGTTGTTGTTGAAGAACTTGCCTTGACTGTTGTCGTACACATGATGGAACTCTTTCATGCGGAATGATATTCTTGGCATATATTGACACATACTCTGAATCCTTCAATACAACTGGCGTTGCTTTTCCTCCTTTTGGAACGTATCGTTGAAGAGTGGGGGATGAGGGTGAATCCGTGGTCACCACTTTCACAGTATTAGCCTTCATGCCGGGAATGAGCCTTGGACATTGATTAATTTGTGGAAGGTACCTGTGATCCTCCTGAAGCTGAGTGCGACGTGCAATTGTCCATTTGACGTGGTTTGAACTCACGTCTGATACAGTGAGTCCAGAAAAGCTTTGAGGAGCATTCACAACCATTTCCAAATGGTTATCTGACCAAGTAGTATTGGCAATACCTAATCGACCCAAATATACATCCGATCTGATTTCGCTCTCACACACTCCATATCCAGGTATCTTATTGTAGTACCACAAAACACCGACGCAAACTTCATTTCTGAGCGACACACCACCAACTGTGGCGTAGCCCTTACCAGTTGTTTCATACAAGCACCCTGCAGGACAGATTTTCATATTAGATCCTTGCCAATTTTTTAAAAAACATTTTTAAAAAAATCATAATAAACATACGTGTAATTAGTTGATCTCCTGGAAGAATAGTGCGTTCCTTTCGAAGAATGCGAGTTTGCTGGAAGTAGTGTTTGTAGTTGTCATCAAACGCTACCCAAGGAAGTTCTTCGTTTTCTCTGATTTGAAGCAGCCTGACTCCCCTGCCAGCAGAATGAGTGTGGAGACTCGCGGCAAAAACTTGGATTCCAGTCGGTGGAAGCATTTGCTTGGTACAGCCTGATCCACAATGTCCATAAATGATGTGTCCGAGGGAGCTAGGTGGAATGATAATGGAGGGAGATGCTGGGGTCTTTTGTCCGATGAACATCACTCCAGCATCATGTTTCCTGAGAAAAAAGCATAAATAAATATACAGTACGACTAACAATAGTAATCACGTTCATTGTTGAAATTCCTTTCGAGTAAACATTTTGGTTTCCTAATTCTCTTATTGTTTACCTCAAATTGTTAGAGTAGAATATTTCAAGAGAGTATCTCAAACGGATGCCTGCGAGAAATCCAGTGTTTTCGTAATGAGCTTGTACCATGTAGTATTCGTTTGGGCCCTCTGACATAGGTATTCCGACGTGATCGGGGAGGAATACAGCCTAAACTCAAGCAAATTATTTTCCTTAATTGTATTTCAAGCATGCACCTTGTTAAATCAACTGTCGAACTAACCTTTCCCCCAACAGACCAAATATGAACTGGTTCTTGACAATTCAGAGTTGGAATTTTCCCACCAGGAGTGTTATGGGTGTAGCATTCCTGCCCCCTGTTTCGAACAAACTTTTCAAAAAATCCGGCAGCATCTCGACCTACAGGAGGATGGCATCGGTACAGGACAAAATGGTGAATAAGTCTACGTTCCAATTCACTATGCAAAACTGTGTTAAACTGCAAGTGAAAAATACAAATTAAAGAAATGATTATATTTTGTCATAAAATATATAAAAAACAAGATAGTAATGCTAGATTTTTCTTAATACCCCAACAATGTGTTGCTTTGAGGAGGATCGCGGTGCCTTATGGAAAGTACAACTGTAAAATGTTTCCTTTGGTGGCAGTGCCTCAACTTTGTGTATGGGCCAAACTTTCAAATCCCCCAACTCTTTTGGATTCTTTGTTCTGTACAATGGCTGAGATATCCTTGGAACCAAGTCAGGATCCAAAATGAACACATCGAAGTGCCCTCTGTGTTGGAAATGGTATTCAATGTTATCATTTTCGCTATAAGACCAAATAAGGGAAATGACGTCTTCTGTAATTGGATAATCTTCCTTATCACAAGTGTCGAATGGCCGAGAAAAGGACAAAAACGTTTTGCTGTTGCTTTCCCAGGCAGCATGTAGAGTCCAGTCTTGACTCTGATCTTCTTCTGGAAGCTGATTTCCTATTGCATGCCGATCCTGATAACCAAGAATGATAAATGAGTAAGCACAGACTTATCTGACAAAATACTTGAACAAATTTAATGTATTTTTATTTGACGACTGTAAATTTGAATCAGTCACACACCGAAAAATATGGCTTTCCATTGGACAGAACACCTCCCATTACAATATCAGCTCCAGACATTTTTCCGGCCGAACTTAAACCGAGACCTACATAACCCGTTGTTTCAACTGTCACATTGAAAATCACCCTTTTAGTTTCCCAATCCACCATCCATTCCAAAATATACTTTCCTTCGTCATCTAAAGTTTCGATATGGCGATAAGGGTTACTGTCCACCAAATAGGAATTACATCCAAGAATAAAACTTGACACCAAACTGCAAAACAAATACTTAAAAACTAGTGTTCTACGGCCACCAGTATCCCAATTCACTCCAGTCATCTTGAAATTTTAAAAATCACGAAAGGTAACCTCTGTATTATGAAACATCAAAAATCACTGTGCTACTTGCTGTTGTAGATACTGTTCCAAAGCACTCTTAACTTCAAATGACTTGCAACATGACTTTGAATCTTATTATATAACTATAACCAAATCAATTTGGCAGCGAACGTTTGGATTACGTGATCAAACAGGTCAAAATTACCAGCAGGATAATTTCCTTCAAAATCTTCCAGTGATCTTCCTGGGAGCAGAGTCTGTTATTATGCTAACAATTATTCACTAGCAAAAAACAACAGCTTTACGGGCACCTGCAAGTATTTTACCATGAATCAGCTAAATACTTATGTTTATGATTATATGATGGAATAAAAGTGTTATCTTCATTGAAATCCACTGCAGTGAATAATGAATTGGTTATCATTAACATTTATTGAAGATATTCTTTTTTAATGAAAGATGTTTGTGCAACGCCACATTAAGGATCGGTGTGAGATGGTAAGCGCAAGCAATAAATCAGTATTAGTCTGCCATAAATTCATTGACTATAATATGCATAGGTATATCATTGACTTTTCATTTCATTTGCTGATTTTTCTTGTTGTTCTTGTTCGTTTTGGAATACGGAACACGAATATTTAATTGGAAACATAACGCCCGTGCACAACCATAAACATGAGAATTAATGCATATTAAAAGGCATGTGTTGTGTGTACTTCCATATTTCTGAAAAGTTTGCTACAATTTCATTCTTAATTATGGAAAATACAATGCACACGTGATCAGAAAGTTCATAAAACTTGGGTTTGTTTCTTGTGGAAATGGAAAAGCTTTGGTTTTTATCACAGTTTAATTGTACATTTTGTTACATGATATGTAAAGCATAATATTGCTTGTAACAGCCTTGAATCAGATTGTACAGTCACTCGTCCGTTAGTCAGTCTTGCTGATTTACTGATGGTGATGTTAACTAATGAGGAAATGACTGAAGAAAATGCACTGCGAAATCCATTGTGTTCTGCGGTCAGTGTCAGGGCCAGCTTTCGTGCGTCTTTCCTAAAACAAAGGTGTGCAAATAAGAATATTGTGGCAAGCTGCTTTGCTGTGATTTACATTGAAATTAAAAATTCTTGAAAATCATTATTAGCAGGTAGTTGTTGTTGCCGCATCTTATCTTCATGGTTGACTTCACTAGATTTGTAGATTAGAGACATTACAAAGCTTTCAGTGGTCATTAGTTATTTGCAGCTTTTGCTTCGACTTCGGTATCAATGATCCGTTTTTGTTCTAATGATATTGTTTACTTGTAAAAAACCTGCAAATTTAATTGTACCTAATACTAGCACCAACAAATTGACTGGACTGCAAAATTATGGTTCTGCCCGGCAAAGATCTTTGAGTCAAGTTTAGTGAGCATCTTTGTTTCGCACATAAATACGTGTGCAAAATTAATATTTATTTTCGTTGAAACTTTATTGAAGGTTATTGATTTAGGTTTTTATTGGCATTCTTTGTTGTAGTTGAATAGAGTTAGATGTGATCGTTTGACAAGATAACTGGAACAATTGAACTCGTCTATGGTATCATTTTCTAAGCATAGCCAGTGAATGTTGTGGTGTGGTAGATGAGTGATTGGAAGTAGCAACATGAACATGAACTCATGCGATGCGATGACCTGTAGCAGATTTTTAGAGAAACATTTTGTGTTGTATAGTATTTTGATTTTAAATTGTCTTACAAGCTCAATGAATCCAACTGCTCACAGAAACTAAAATGGACAAGATTTTATCCAACTTATTTTTTGAGGGTAGAATACAATCATACTAGTTCAATCTGGTTCATTTTTAAATAAGCAAAATCAGGAGAAATAAAAACAAAATTTGAAGCGCTTATATTGTTACATTTGTTTATTTTTTCAAGTGAGATAATATACATAGTTATCTGTAACTAAATATAAGACACCAAACATTATACTATATTTTATGGCTTAACTGCTTGCTTTAAAACAAAAAATGTCAGTCATTGTCACAAGAATTCATCATTTTATAGTCTGACACTCTATATAGATTATCACACTGCCCCGGTAATACGTTTCTTGAATAAATTGTTACTACTCATATCTACGTGATGATGGAAAGAAAATCCATTTTGTTCGCTACTTTTGTGATTGCTCTTCGAGCTAGATGATGAGAAAATGTTGGCAATTTGTTCGAAAAAGTTCCTGATTGATTTGTCTGTTGTTGGATCAGGTTGCTTGCTCTGAACCATTGGTATTCTCAGGCCAGTCGGATTTTGATTTACTAGATACTTATTGAAATCAGGGTTTTGAAACGGTGGGATTGGAGGTGCTGGTGCAATTGGGATTGACTTGTTGAGTTTTGGCCTTTTCTTGCGCTTTGGTGCTCCCCTATTTAATTGCGTAGAAACCACAGGGGGTGGCGGTGCAGGGGAAGGAACTGGGATCCTATTATTTGATGGAACGGATGGAGGTCTTGAATTTCCACCAAAAATGTTGAAATTTATGGGTGGTAGAGGGGGCAGTGGAGGAAATTGAACTCCATTGCCAAAAGGGGGTAAAAAATTAGATTTACCATTGGCTCCAAACAAATCAAAAAAATCTTGGTGTTGTAACGGCGGAGCTGGCGGAGGTGGCGGTGGTGCCACGGGGGTAAAAGAGTCTTTTATTGGAGAAGGAACTCGAGACAGTGACTGTGGAACTGTTGCCGGAACGTTTTTGTTTATTACATCTAGATTTTCATTGCGAACACGTTGACAAAAAGATGGCTCCTGATACTCGTGGTTGACTGTTGGGTACGAAACGGATGATGTTATATGAGGAGTTCTTGTGGCCACTGCACTGCGCACTGGTATTGCACCTTGTAGTTGTTGTAAGCTATCAGTTAGAGCGCGCAGTAAATGATTTTGGTTCTGTCCCATCATATCACGAATATTGGGACAGCTCCCTAAATGTGAACTGTATTTGAAATCTTTCTGTAGTTGTTCGTAGTCCAATTTTCGCAGTTGAGATTCATCATCAACTACATCACCTATCCATGCGCCCTCCATACGTTTCGGAAATGTTACATAACGATCTTGCCAACTTAGGTCCCATGTAAAATTGCGTATGCCATACCTAGATAGTAGTCGATCTGCTGGAAGCTCGCTGGTACACCTAAAGTATGGCATTCTCATTGAAACGTATACAAATGCTGAGCATACTTCGTCGGTAGCGGAAAATCCAGAAAAGGAAGTGCGGTTTCTTCCCCTACTGTCAAAATTACACTCTGTCACAAGTTGATCTCCAGGAAGGACGGTGACTCCTTTTGTTAAAAGTCTCATTTGTTGGTATTCAGAATCATAATTGTCATCTTTGAGAATCCAAGGAAGTTCAGTGGTCCCACCTCGGAAATGCTTCAGACGAACACTACGGCCTAAGGATCGAGTCTGTAACATTACCGCTAGGATGTTTGCACCACTCTTTGGAAACATGGCTGAGGTGCAAGCGGGACCACAACTTCCATATATACTCATTGTTGTTTGTGGAGGTATCATAAATGTCCCAAACGGGCCGTATCCAATCTGAAGTAAACTTGCTGTAGCAGGCCTGTTTTTGATACATGATAAAATATAGACCTTTCAATTCATGATCCTCTAATCTTAAAGCTTGCTTACATACTTTTGTCTAGGTGAGAATATTATTTCAACTCCAGCTTCTATATCCAAGTTTGCTTTGGCTTTTGGGTTATCAAAATGAGTTTCAAGCAGGTAAAATTCATCTTGTGATTCGCCAATAGGGATTCCAATATCCTCTGGGAAGAAGAATGGCTATTTTTGGGAGAACAATCAAAATCATACGCGTTGTAAGATGGACCATTTAAATAAATATATTGATTGGTTGCTTTTCTTAGTCTTTTCACCTTTCCACCTCTGCCCCAAACGTAAATCAGTTCTCTACACATGGACAACGGAAGAGTCCGTTTTTCGTTCAGAAAGCATTCCTCACCCTTGGATCCTGCATACGGATCAAAAAATGTTTGAGCCTCTGTCTGTTGTGGGGATGTGCATCTGTATAAAAGCATTTGTTGCACGTGCTGGCGTGCTAATTTAGTCGGAAGGAAAGCACCCATCTGTCAACAATATTTTGAAAGTTTTTATACGAATTTTACAGATAATTTGAGTTAAAAGTATGTAGTATGTGAATTTCATACTCCAACTATATCGTGTCTCAGCCGGAGTCTTGGGCCACGCTCCAATGAACACCAAACTGAGGTTGGCCTGGCAGGT